>JAFEMH010001968.1:112500-395960 GCA_022495995.1 Adenophora triphylla var. japonica | reverse complement strand
ACATGGTGCCGTAAACTGGTTTTGAATCAAAACTAGTGCAGAGAAAACTACATAGCCAATTTTCACGGTTGATAATAGAAGTTACAATAATTACTAGAAAGACACAGTTAAAACAGTTGAAGATCTTATGATAATAGAAGGAATTTTTTGTTATCTATTTTATCATATTACTACTTTTTGATTCCTACTGCTGCCCCATTGATTCCCTAGATGAACAGAGTGTTAATAGGGCTATAGATATGGTCACTTATCTAGATTCTTATATATTATCAACTTTGAATTCCTTCACCGCTAAAGCTGAACGGCAACTATTACATCATGTAGTATAAATTCACTTTGGGACATACACAAGCTCCAGACAGACAGGGGTCCTCACCATGTATGAAGCTTTCAGCCAGGATCCAGTTTCCTATGAATTTTTTATAATTGTCAAATATCCTTCCGCTCTCGATGTATGACTAAACCACAGCCAAGAAGATGATGCTGAAGCATGCAACCCTATTGACTTCTTGAAACGCAATAGTCTTCTCCATTTAACTTATCGAATTTCACAGGACTAACACAAGGACCAAAAGAAAAGGGGGCAATGTTGCAAGAGTTCCACAAAATTGATAAACACAACGATCATAAACAACTGGCATATTCGCCTCACTAATAAATTGAAGATAATTAGTGACAGTGGAAAGCCATCTGCACCATAATGGTTTGTTTAAGAGACGAGTGCATATAGATTCAAAATTTCATGGATATTAATTCAAGAATAAACAAAACTGAACCAGTAAACTTTAAGCTAGTTCAGTGTTGATCGACAAAAGAAAAAATTACCTGAATAAGATGCCAAGCACACTGCCAAGCAGACCTTGAGAATACTGGAGCCATTCCTTCTACAAATCTGCAAAAATTGTCGTTTTCCCTTTAAAAATGATAACAAAAACATCTCCAACTAGATATGGAGTTGCATGATAAGAATTATAAAGCTTAGAGCATGATTAGTAAGTTTCAATAGAGACTTTTTACAAGGCAGAAAGCTGCTTTATAACAGCATTTCAGAGCTCTAAAAACCAGCAAGTTTCTGTTGTTCCCCCCACAAAGAATGGCATATTTTAACTAGAACATATTTATGCCACCTTACCCTGCGCACGGTGGTCCCTCACTAGCATCTGAACACTTCACACTGCCTCTACTATCATATACTCTCCTGAAAGAAAAAAGGAACAGATTGTTATCGTCATCGGAGAAACACTAATGGAGATTGTATCATCAGAAGCACAAAGCCAAAAAAAAATACCTATGAAAAACATTTGTTCGTGAGCGCACTGTGATCCTGTGGTGTATCCCAGTTGAATTTGGGTCTAAAGCTGGCTGAGATATATCGAACCCTTGTGCTTTAACAATATCCAAGTATCTAAAAGAGAACATGCTACAAATGAGTACGCCACCTACGAAAATTATTAGGGGCCTCCCATTTTGAAAAAGATCTGAGGATATACTCCTACAGGAATTTTCTTTGACAGTTGAAAACGTATTTACACGAGAGAGAGAGAGAGAGAGAGAGAGAGAGAGAGAGAGAGAGAGAGAGAGAGAGAGAGAGAGAGGGAGAGGGAGAGGGAGAAGGAGAGAGAAAGAACAGCACAGAAGCTATTTCCAAAAGGTGAACAAACTGTACCTTCCTGGATTAAAATGATCAACCCCTAAATCTTCATCCCAAAGGAATATGTAATCATAAATGGAGACAGCAGCTGGATGCAAAAACCGTTTTGCAAACCACCTGAGATAAGAATGACAAAACACAAATTACTTGGGAAAACAATTCCAGCCAAATATTTGTTCTGAGAAAATTTTGTAAGAAAAACTAGTTAAAATAGTATATACTAGAAAGTCCAAACTGTGTCGACTCAACTCAATGGCAAGTCAAATCCAGGACTACCCAATCGATTCACTTTAGTCAAATACTCAACTAGGAAAAGGAGAGGGTAAGGGGAAAGGGGAAGTAAATGGTATAGAGTAATGGGGAAATTCAAATTTCAGATTTCAGAGCAGCTCATAATCCACAGCTCACCTAGCACAAAGCCTGAAGATAAGACGATTTCTGGTTTCTTATAGTAAGAACAAATTAAATGAAGGCGATTGTGTGTACAATAATTATCTTTCTATTCACTTGTAGTGATTTTATATGCCAAGCTGAATCTTGAAAAGAACAACTCAATAATAATGTGGCATACCATTTTGTTTGATTCTTAGCAACTATATGTATGGCCTTTTGACTCCATTCAAGATCCCACCAACCATCCAACTTTGCCATCATAATGGAATAAAATAATTGTAAAATTCTCTGGAAGAAACTGAAAACACCCATGTTAGACTAACTCATGTAATGAGCTAATTGATATCTACAAACACTTGAAACAATTAAGTGTGTAATAATAATAGATCAATGTACCTTTTGAACAATTGAATTCACGTTACGCTTTTGTTTAATAACAACTGGAATTGCTAGCAAGTTACGAGGTCCGGGAGCACTTTGCTATATGCGGTAAAACAAAAACAGAGAAATCATCAGTCAATTAATACTACAAGGTGTGCCAAGCAGAAAAGACATAGCATAAAGAGGAACAGTGTGATATGAATCTTAGAATAATTTAATTGTTTATCGCAACTGTAGCAAAGGTCAGAATCCAACCTTCAGTTTTGAAGAACTAGTCGACCATAAGGGCTTTAACTCCAAATCAGATTTAGCCTCAATAATACCACGAGGTAAGCCACTCAAACTAGTGGAAGCTACCAAAGGGTCCTAAAAAATCATCAAAAGCACATTAATTTGGCATTAGAAACAAGAAGCACCTCCTATCAAACTCCCCACCCATTTAAGTAAAAATAAATCACAAAGAAATCCATGAAATAAGAATCATTATCATATATGAGAAACAACCCTAATTTCCCTCATGCAGACAAAGATGATACAATACCAAACAAAAAGTTGACATAAAGTTGATAAAACATCCAAATGTGTTTGCAGTATATACCTTTAAGAAGAAGAAAGGCTGCAATTTTGAGTCCAGCTGATGATGCAAATCCAAAAAGGAGAGAACTGTCAGCGGACGCATAAGATAAGTGGATGCCCTACTTTAATATCTCCGTTATTATAGATTCTACATGTCACATATTATTCACAGTAGTGACTTGTGATATTTAATTATTACATTGAAACTGAAACCAAGTTTCAGAATTGAAAAAGGAGAATTGTGTTGCCTTGTAAGCATACAATATTTAAATTCTAATTTGCCATAATAATCAACAAATGCAGAATGCATCAATGAACTACTACGTGTCAATAAATTCAATAATATTTTTTTTTAGACATCTTTACGCTAAATCACAAGTGCAATATACTAGACATAAAGCTCATGAACACAATTCTATTGGTCCAAATGATACATAGAGGTATCATACCTCTGTCTCCAGATACTGATAATTTGTGGTTCTATAAACAAATGAACAGCATTACTGTACAGACAATTCCCATAAACGGTTTCATCTTGAATCCACACTTTCCCTGCATTTCCATCCTCATTGGTTAGGACTCTTTACACAGATACAGCATTATACATGAAGCAAATTATTCATAATTTGGTGCAATTTGAGATGAATCAAAAGAACCCATGAAACTTACCCCATCAAACAAAATATTTCTTTTGCTCGATAGCCACCTCCATGACTTGAGTCTCCTCATAGACAATTATGGGTTTTATATATTCTCATAACAAAGCTGCAGTCAATGACCCAAGCAGATATCATTATGCTTGATAGATACCCGTAAAAAAGGATGAAATTAGTTTTTCAGAATGCATAGACACACACACATATATATACAGAGTATATTCTCCTAAACAATGCAGCATATACATCCACGTGAGAGAGACAGAGGTAGAGAAACATAAACCTCAGCAACAAAAATCATATAGCGTTACATAGACCAATTTCTAGATTATGCAAGGACTTCTCATTGTCAAATTCACCATTCAAAGTAAACGATCCAATCACAGTTCCTCCCCCTCCCCTACTCCTCACCCACACCTCCACCCCAAAAGGAAATAATAAACAACAGCCTCCAACCAAACATAATATGGGGAAGGGGGTCTTGATTCCTCATATCCTATGGTGTTACATTTTAGAAATAAATTAATCAATTAAAAGCTTAACATCCTGCGTAATTAACAAAGATGCAAAACTTCATGGGCCTTCACTTAATACAGTTGGGCTTTCCACTCACCATCATCAATTTCTAAAGACAGCATAGTTGTCAATATCATAAGAAAGGATTTATTGCATGTGATAAGGCAGAAACTTTCTCAAAATGTGACACGCAAATGATTTTTCTTTGTTTGTATGTGCAAATGAGGGATTTGCAGGAGCTTGAGTGCCCTAGACACAAAATTAGCATTTTAGCACAGGAAGAACACATTTCAGACTTCCAAATATAGACACTAGAAAGCCAAATAAACATTTTTGACTAGCAAGTAATCTCAAACCAAACGCGATGAAGGCCTACAAAACACCAACCCCACCTGTCAAAGAAATTTCACTAACTTTTTCTTTTTCAATGGGAAACAGGAAGCTATTTTCCAGGAAAACTAGCAATATTTTCTCCTGGTAACAGCTTCCACTAAATGAAAATGACAGATGAAACTCCTTGGATTGAACGCTTAATGCCAAGGGAAAACCAAGCGAAATCAACATTAAAACAGCATTAAATCAACATTAACAACTAATTAAACTCAATTAATCAAAAACATCAAACGCCAATAAACCAAGCATTTCCTACATCAAAACGCGATTAAAGTAAAGGAGTACTAAATAAATGGATCTTAGACTAACTATTAATCACTAAATTTATCCAATTACAAACTCTAGATTAACGATTCAATAAAAATTAACCTTCGAGATTGTGACGGTTGAAATCTGAAAAAACGAAGAAGTCGTGTTGAGGTAGGATTCGAATATTCAGCTGGAACAGATAGTTAGCTGGATCTCCGTTTAATCGGAGTAAGAATCCGGCGAGCGTCGGTAATACGGTAGTTTAGGCGGTGCTTGTATAGATTTGGACGGAGATTTAGGTAGAGAGAGAGAGAGATAGAGCGAGAGTAGAAGAAATACGAAAAGCGCCACGCTTTTAGCTTACACACTGAACTAGAGAGACCTTTTGCATGCGTTTCCTCGCCGACGAGTGAGTGTGTGTGTGTGTGTTTCTGAGCTTCCCTCCCCCAGCTAAGCTAGCACTCAGATACTAATTTATAATTTATACTACTAGTATTGCACCCGTGAGTGAGCTGCACCAAATATATTAAATTAAAAATATTAAAAACTATAAAAATATCAACAAAACTAATTATATTGGGATAATAATTTTACCCAGTGTTAAAAGGCTCGCCTGGGCGTCAGTCAGTGCAGGCATCTCAGCAAGTTAAAGAGTACTAATCCCGAGAGCGCTAGGCGAGTCAGGCTCACAAAATTCGCCTAGCGCTTTTTAAAACCTTGATTTTACCATAAAAGTACGAGCAGAGCTGGCAAAAAAATCAAATCCGTATCATCATTCAACTTGTGTAACAATCATATCAATTATATCATTTATAATTGGTACGTGAAAATCGATACTCCCTCCGTCCCACGGAAATGTGCACATTTTTGCTTGGCACGAGAATTAAGGTTAAAGGTAAAAAAGGTGATGTATTGTGAGTGTAGATGGTTGGGTAGGAGAGAGAAAGTGGAGTAAGTGGGTAATGGTTGTGAGTAGAGACAAGTGGGTCTCATTTCCATTTTGAAAAAGTGCAGATTATTGTGGGACGCCCAAAAGGTGTCTTTTTGCAAATTATCGTGGGACGGAGGGAGTATATCGAAATGTTGGTATGGTACGTATTAATTACGCATGTTGGTGGGTAAGCGGGTACATATATTTAATGTTGTTTTGAAATATAAATTATAATTATAGTTTTTAAAAATATTAATTTTCCTTATAAATAGTAAATATGTATGTATATATATAATAAAAAAATTATATCCCTAATTTGACCTCTTGGCTTTCTCTATTCTTATTTCTCTAAGTCACTCTCTCTCTCTCTCTCTCTCTCTCTCTCTCTCTCTCTCTCTCTCTCTCTCTCCCGAGTGATTTGCATTCATTCCATCGGTTTCGGTTTTTGGCATTTAGCAGAATACGTACTTACCACTCTTGATTATTTTTATCTTTCTAATGAATCTAACTTAAGTTATCTTGAATTAAGATGGATCGTTTGCTTGTTCTTTACTAGCGCGAGATAGGGTTTGTGATGAAGATCAAGATACGAATTAGTTTGATTTAATGTAATTTTCGAAATTTTATTTAATTGGGTGATAATATCATATTTAGAAATTAGATTTAGTCAATGTTTTTGATGTTTTAGAGGGTTTATTTGGTTACTATATGAATTGAGGTTAAATTTAAAAGTATTTGACTTGTTTTTCAAGTCGTAGGAGTCCTATAAAAATTCGGTTTATGTGTAATTCAGAAGAGTAGGTTGAATGATTAATAAAAATTGAGTGTTTTACTTTGTTTTGGCCTTTGTAGTCTTGATTAATTTCGGCTGGCTGTTGAAGGATTGGTTCGATATTAATTAATTTCTACCCGTATTCAATCTTTATTTCCTAAAAGTGATTAGAATTCCCTTTTGGATGCCGGGCTCTGCATGTCGATTAAGTTCTACGAGTGTTGAAGATCAATTACTAGTATTGATTAAATTACACTAGTATTGATATCTATCGGGAGTCTTCACTTCATTCCCAGGTTGGTATGCAGGCAAAATCCGGGATTCTCGATTCGGTTGAGGTGTCCGTTTATCAATTTTTGTTCTCCTTATATTCTCAAAAAAAAATCCAAAAAAAAAAAAAAAATGTTTGATTTTGTTTAGCCTTCCATTGAATCTACGACTATTGATCTTCTCGTCGATTAGTTGAAACCTCAGATTTATGATAAGTGTTGTACCGCGAATGCGCCGATCGACCCAATGTTTTGCCTTTAGCTTGAATCTGATTAAGCTCACTACACAGCCTCTGGCTTTTATTTCTTTTTTGTGATCTATGATAAAAAAATTGGTACCCGTCAGTTTAATGATCCATTTGATATTCCTCGATAAAGACATTTTTTTCTAACTATATAAAAAATTTGCTACTCCCTTGAATTCATTCGATTGTTTTTATTTGATTGGATGGATGTTATCTTAAGTAAACAAATTCCAGGTTCGCGAATTTGAGATTTGTCATGTGCGATATCAATTCCGATTGAAGAGGGTGATAGATTGTTGTGTTCTTTATGCACCTGCTGGAAATTAGAGGACAAGCAAATCCAAGTTCGAGGGCCCGTTTTTCGAAACTTGAGGAGAATGATGAAGATCAAGATGCGAATTAGTTTAGTTTAATCTTTATTTTCGGAATTTTATTTAATTAGGTGATAATATCATGTTTAGAATTAGATTTAGTCAATGTTTTAATGTTTTAGAGGTTTATTTTGGTTGCTATATAGATTAAAGTTAAATTTGAAATTATTTGACTTTGTTTTCAAAGTCGTAGAGTCCTATAAAATTAGGTTTATGTGTAATTCAGAATGGCGGTTGTTGATTAATAAAGTGTAGTGTTTTAGTTGTTCCAATTTGTAGTCTTGATTAAGTTAAAACTGCGATTGAAGGATTGATTCGTGTGATGATTAATTTCTACAGTAATCGAGTCATCTATCTAAGGCTTCATTTGTGAGTGTTTACTCTTTATTTCCTAAAAGTGATTAAATTCCTTTTTGGATGCCGACTCTCAAATATCGATTAAATTCTCTGAGTGTTGAAGATCGATTACTAGTATTGATTAAATTCTATTAGTATTGATATATATCCAAGTCTTCCGCTTCATCGGTTTGAGGAGTTTCTTTTCTTATCTTCATATTTCCTCTTTCACAAATATTTTTTCTCTTTATTTTTCTAGAAATTTTGATTGATAGCGTCATAGTTTTCGCCGTTTATTGGTATTAATTCATTTTATTTGACTCTCGATTCAAGCGAAATGCCTTTGTGGAGTGGGTCGAATATTGAAGTAAAATGTTTTGATTTGGTCGGATTGTAAAGTAGGTTATGGTTTCTTTTGAAGATGACATAATACTTTTTTAATTTTGATTGCCATTTGATGAGGATAGATGCCAGTACCAACTTGGATTGGTATACCAACTTAGTCGATTGATAATGGTATATATTTTTATGTATCAAATTAGAAATTTTGATTGGTATATGATATAAATAAATACAATCGATATACACACAACAAGCGGCCTAATTACGAGATTTTTTTCTCAAATAATTCCGTTTTACTTTGTTACCAAAATGACTTCTTGTTTAAACTGTTACTGGAATGTCCTCTTTTTGAAACTATTTTACGTGTAGCGAGTTTGACAAGGGTTAAATTGGCTTCAGCTGCAAGTGTAAGCGAGTTTAAGACAGTGGTAAGTAGGCCGTTGGAAAATTAATTACGGCATTTAATTAAACAGAAACTAAGCTAACGGTGTAGCGAGTTTTGATCAATTTAAGTCAAGCCTTCTGCCGTGTAGCGGAGTTTAGCCACTATTCCAGAAACCCTACTTTTATCCTCTCCGTCGGTCCCAATAAACATACCATTCTCTTCCTTTCTCGAGTCCAGTTCTCCATTTTCTTTCTTTCTTTCTTTCTTTCTTTCTTTCTTTCTTTTTCTTTCTTAGTCGTCTTTCATCTATCTCTCTCAAAATGGATCCGTAGCTTGGTAGTATCTTGGGCTGAAAACCTCTTCCGGAGCGTCCGTTGAAACCTCCAATCGTCTATCTAATCTCTTTCAAATTGAGCAAGAACTCAATCTCCACCAGTACCATAGCCTCAAATCAGACGGAGAGAGAGAATCTCAGCCGCGTCATCCTCATCCACAGTCCATTGTGGTGAAGCGCGGGCAGTAATCTGTGATCGCACCGAAAAAGCTCCTTGTTTCTCGGGGACCAGCTGTTCGACCCGAGGCCGTGCAGTAAAAAGCTTGAAAGGCGGTGGAAGATGATGATTTTGAGGAGCAAAGCAGCTTTCTGCGATGGACTATCTCCTTTGCGAGAGAGTACTTGTTATCCCTTAAGAATGAGTCAAGGAGGAGTGTTAGCAAAAAATATGAGGAGATTAGGCAGGTATGTATTTTAATTTAATTATAGTTAAGGTTGAAGGGTATAAATAATTGATCCATTATATTTTTTTGTTCTATTAGGTTATTTGTGGTTGTGAAGGGAGTTTACTCGAAGTGATGTGGCTCTGTGCATTTGGTTTTGAAGGATCCTACTGATACCATTGATGCTTACATTCTTGATAAAGTGATGAAAGAGAGATAGTGAGGGACGGAAGTCGCGTAGGTGTTGGTCTTTGTTCTTATCTTGTTTAAGGTATGAAATATTTTCCTTAACATTACACTCCCAACAGATTATATTCCTTAACATTTTGTTATAAATGTTTTGTTTTGTTGATCCTATTAGGAAATTATTTGTTTGGGCCCCCTCGCGCTCATCAAATACTTAACATTGTTACTTCCAATGTTTTTAAGGTGTTTCCCAAGAACTTTGTTAATTTCTGTTATTGGACATGTAACTTGACAATATTTATTTTTGTGATTTTTATGTAAGATTTCCACTATGTGGTCGGGATGTGGCCACTAACTTGAAAATATTTATTTTTGTGATTTTTATGTAAGATTTTCTATGTGGTAGGGATGTGGCCACTAACTTGACTAATATCTTATTTTTGTGATTTTATGTAGATTTCCTATGTGCAGTAGGGATGTGGCCACTAACTCAATATTTATTTTTGTGTGATTTTATACTTAAGATTTCCTATGTGAAGCGGGATGTGGCCACTAACTTAAAAAATATTTATTTTTTGTGATTTTTATGTAAGATTTCCTATGTGTAGTAGGATGTGGCCACTAACTTGAACAATATCTTATTTTTTGTGATTTTATGTAGATTTCCTATGTGGTAGGGATGTGACGTAACTCGAAAATTTTTATTTTTTGTAATTTTATGTAAGATTTTCTATGTTATCATTTGTTTTTAAAATATGAAAAAAAATATTTATAAAAAAAATTGATCAGCATGTCATTATTTTTTAACACATGTAAGTTTTTTTTTTGTTAGTACGAAGCTATTTTTATATCAAAAATATATATAAGAACGAGAGACATAAGTTAATAATTGATGTTTTCTTAAAAAAAAATTAGAAATAAAAAACTTGAAAAATGTAAAAACTTATCATAAACTCTATATGTGAGGCGGGCAGGCTGGGTATCACATCCACCTCTCTACTGTGAGTGGCTGGCTGCCTTGAACCTACACGTTATGTCCCTATGCAATACCATATATGGGTCGGTGTAAGTCATACTCGTGGAGGCCGAATTCTCGGAAACCAAATTCTCCATTAGCGCATCGTCCCGATAGTGTAACAAGTGAGGCGATGGTGCCAGTCACCCCGTACTTTACTCCCTTCCCCGCCAGATCCGAACGGTGCAACTCCGAGGCCGGTCAGTCGAGCGGTCTTTGGGACAAGCCTGTCCTCGAGCCAAGCGCCTCATCCACGCGAGTCGGGCGGATGCGACCCGGCCCTCTCAAAGCATATGAGAGGGACCTTGCCATGGCTCATATCTCCTCACCCCTCGGTCACAGAGTAGATCGGAGCGGGTCTCCCCTCACTGCAGGCCGCCACTTGGCTCACGTGAGCTCTCGTTCCAGGTAGGAGCAAGGTGATCCAGATAGCCTCACGAGCTATGTGCGATAACCTCTCTCGGATCAAATACAGAAGCCTGCGTCCTTTTGAAATTTCATAAACCAAAATAATTATAAGATTTTTGTTTCAAAAAAAAATAAAAACATTAACGACGAGAAAATACAAAGTATGATATATGTATACACCGCATCAGGGAGCATGATGAGCTGTAGTCCCAGGGGTCTCTAGAGTCAAAAGCGGATGCTGCAACGGCCTGCACACATGTCAACCTACTCCCAAGCCCCCGGATCTATATGAAATAAATGTATATCAAAAACTAAGTAATAATGCCGCAAATTTGAAATAAAACTTAAAAACATAATGAACATTAAAATGAAATAAAATACCTGTAGAACGTTGAGAAATCCTCCGCACTGTTTCGTCTGAGGGTCTGTCGCACTACATAACTCTCGATACAGGAAAGCAAGCGCAGCACTCCCCCAACTGTACTGCCTGACCCTAGAAACATCCCTAAGCAGCGGGAGATAACATAGCTTAACCTTGTTGTTCGTACGATCAGGCATGATCGTAGAACCCCAAAGACAAGCAAAGATATAAGCCCGTACGTACCGATCCACAATCTCACGGAGGCAGGTATCATCCGAGAGTCACTAAAAGTGTGTGAAACGCCAGGGTAATCCACCGGGAGCTTCAGGACTGCTCCCATCTACTGATCTCCGTCTCACCAGGGACATCCGGCCTAAATCTCCTGACACTCAGCCCTTGCCAGTCTATATGTACTGGAAACCCATCATCGATGTGGCCAACAGCATCCCCATCCAATCGGCTTAACCCGCAAATCATGCTTGGAGTATCTGTAGGAGTGAATTGTCGTCATCTCACTGAGCAACCGGGAGATGGAACGCATTATGGGTCTCCGGACGCCATAAATCTCGATCAAGGCCTCCAAGCAATGCAAAAATCGTACCGTATGTTCCAGGCCTTATGTAGTGTACTCCAGTGAATCCGCACTCTGCTTAGTCTCAATAATATGATAGGAGCTAATACGCTGGCAGAGGCGGCACCATGACCCGAAAAACGAGGGGACTAAATCGGCCACCGGACCAAATATACACTAGCCACCTTTATGGTCCGCATGCCGAGGTCGGAAACAGAGATGTTATCGATAGGCAGGATCAATGATACGCTTCCATCTATTTATTTCAATATATCTTATGAGATGAGCCATGGAGAAATATCGGGATCAAAAGAAAGATTTGCATACTGGTTTTCATTGATTTGGAGAAGGCATATGATAAAGTGCGAAGAGAGGTACTTTGGTGGGCGTTATAAGCGAAGGGTGTTTCAAAGAAATATATTGATATTATAAAGGACATGTATAATGGAGTTAGTACTTGTGTCCTGAACTAGTGTTACGGAAAAGGCGAAGAGTTCCCTTTTATAAAGATTGGAGTGCATCAAGGTTAAACTTAGCCCACTCTCTTTTGCTTTGATAATGGACGGGCTGAATTAGACGAGTAGTCGATCGAGATGATATACCAAAGTGTATGCTTTGTTCGGAGATGATATTGTCTTCTTGATTGATGAGGCAGAGAGGAAGTGTTGAAAGTAATGGGATTGGAGTTGTGGAGACACACTTTGGAATCTCGAGGTTTCGATTAAGAGAGAAGCAAGGCGGAATAATTGGAGTTGGAAGTAGGGAGCGAGGCGGGCGATCACATTTGATGGAAATATTATCCGAAGCACGAGGTTTTCGCTATCTTGGTCCATTATCCCGAAAAGGATGGAGAATTAGATGGAAATGTGGCTCATAGGATTAAAGCGGAGTGTGGTTGAAGTGGAAAGAGTGTTACGGGGTTTCTATGTGATCGCGGCATGCCCGATACGTCAGTTAAAGGAAGAAATTCTACCGCACGCGATTAGGCGGTGGTAGCGTTGCTTGCTTCACTGACACCGCGAATGTTGGGCCGTGTAAACAGTGTCACGTGCATAAGATGAATGTAAGCGGAGATGCGTATGCTTCGATGGATGTGCGGTCATACAAGAAAGGATCGGTTGAATGAGGTGATCGAACCCGAGAGGTAAAGTAGGAGTTGCGCTTCAATGAGGATAAAATGAGGGAAAATCGTCTACGGTGGTTTGGACATGTGAGAAGAGGCCGAGTGATGCCTGCCCAGGTTAGGAGGCCAGAGACGATGAAGAAATGATAAAACCTAAAATATGAGGCGAGGGTAGGAAGACCCCAACAAACTTGGATTAGAGTAATTGAAAATGATATGAATTGTACTTGGAGTGGATGAAAGTATGGTGTTGAAGAAGTAAATTGGGGCAAAAAAGGGCAAAACTATCATATGGGGGTTGATTTTTTATTTGTTATTATTTTTTTATATTTTTTTATTTTTTTATTTTATTTTTATTTTTTATTTATTTTTTATTTTTTTATTTATTTTTATTTTTAATTTAATAATTAATTTAATTTAATTTAATTTATATTTATTTTCACGATTAAAAAATGAGGATTCATGAGAGCCGACCCCAAATTGTAGGCCAGTATTTTGGGACTGAAACTGTTTGGGTTTGTTGTTGTTGTTGTTGTATCAAGGTTGGTTATTGTTCTATAAGCGAAAATAAATAAAAAGAATACAAAGTAAAAAGTGTAATTACTAGTACGTGGCATTGTAATTCAAGAGATTATCCCACACTTTCAAGAAGTGCGTGGAAAAGTTCTTGGTTTTTAAGCTTATATACTAAGTAATACTTCAAGAAGTAATCCTACGCGTTTTTGCAGAAAAAAAAAGGATCAAGTTTTATAAAGAAAAAGTTTGAACAAATAAATCATATTTTAAGAATTTGGGGGTAGACCTATCGATTTAGGGTTTAGAGGTTTGGGATATAAGTATATGAAGGATTAGGGATGTTTATTTATGGAGGTATATTAATTTCTATCCTATTTTGCTATCTTAACACTAATAATTCATATCTATTATTTATACCTACAACGTCTTAATAATGTATACTTCTTAATTTTTTTTTTATCTTTTTTAAAAAACAAAGGAGAAGGGATCCAAATTTGGGATCGGTAGACCTATCTTATTAATGAATGTAAATACTTACTAAGAAAGTGCTAGCAAGATTACTAATGTGAAAGTTCACTAAAAATAGCTTTTCTTAAAAATATATCCAAATTTGGGTTCTTAATAACGATTTCGATTTCGGGTGCACATTAATTGAATTTGAGTATTTTTCTAAAATGATCCTACAATTAGGTTATATATGTTTGATAATGCCTACTTCTTGCTCATGCCTAGTTATCATCAACGAAGATGTGTTAATCAGGAATTCACTAAAAAAAAATTCTAAATTGCAAGTAAATTAATAAACTTATTACTATCTCATTTTTTTAGGCACAACAAAACTAAATTTAATAACAAAAAAAAAAAAAATAGAGTAATTAAACAAAACATTCATATTTTCGGATTAACAATGTCATCAAAAAAAATCCTAAATTGTAAGTAAATAAATAATAAAATTATAAATTATAAGTAAATAAATAATAAAAAAATTCGGATTAAAAAAAAACTAAATATTAATAACAAATTCCCTTGATTGAATTATATAATTATAGAAAGTAAATAAATAATAATAAAAAAATCAAAAAAATTCCTTGAGACTGAGTTTGTGTATAAACAATGTCATCAAAAAATGCAATTAGAACATCATATAAAAAATAAAAAAGAATTATAAATTATAAGTAAATAAATAATACAATCAAAGTAAAATTTAATACACTGATACAAAAATTTAAACTTACAAGTTAAAAAAAAGGTTGAATTACTTGACAAATTCTTCCTTGGATTGATCGATGCTTCTTCTTGCTTCTTCTATCCCTTCTTTCTCTCTTCGGCGACCTATACTTGTAATTTTTTCTTTGAGATTGTTTGAATGAAGAGGCGTAAATTGGTGAAAAAGGGTTTTAAAATAACTCGCTACAATGGTGTAGAGAGTTTAATATAAACTTCATTCATTCGCTACACGTGTAAGCGAGGATTTTTCAGACTTTAAATTTATTAATGCGGTAATTAATTTTCCAATCGGCCTTTAATTAAATGCCCCTTAAATTCGCCTACGCGGATTGTAGCGAGTTTTGACTAACCTAGTCAAACTTCGCTACAAGGTGTAGCGAAGTTTCAAAAGAGAGACATTGAGGGCAATAGTTTGAATAATGTAAGTCATTTTGGTAAATAAAAAAGAGTAAAAACGGGATTATTTGGGAAAAAAATTCCCCTAATTACGAGTGGACATGTAAATAATTATTTTGATATTTTTACATATATTGTGTTCATAATAAATATAACAGTTTGATTAATTTGTCAACATTTTATTTTAATTATTTAGAGAATCATGAGGAAGTGTTTATTTTACTGACGAAAAATATGACCTAAAGTTTATGATATTCAAATCAAATTAGGGGTTGACTGTCTTAAATTCTTTAATTGAGCAAATTGATGGGCATTTTAGACCCTAGATTTCTTAGCAAAAGTGGTAATTAATACCCTAAATTGGTACCTCTCTTTTGACAATAGTCCATTATTTTATATTTTATCTTTAAATTTATTAAACATCATCTATTTGTGAAAAGATTAAATTGAGTCATTCAACAAATAAAAAACTTTTATGGAAAGTTGAAGAAGGATATAGATCTCAATTTCATGAAGTAACTAATATTAATAATAAGCATTTTAAGGTAGTTTGCTTACTTTGGATTCCCCCTCCAAAAAAAATAATAAAAAAAACTAATTAACCGGTTCCTCTCCTCTCCACAAAATCCAAGAATAAAAGAATCTCTCTTGATCAGTCCTGGGGTAAGAGTCGCTATTTCATTTTATGATCCGTCCCGAGTAAATCCAAGAGTTCAAACTTTCATTTAAATGGAAAGTTTTTAAATATATTTATATCATATAAATCTTACGTATATTTACAAAAAAACATATTATACCTCGTTACTCATTCTCTCCTATTAAATATTATTAACTTTTACATTATCTCTCTTATTCCCTACCACACATTTAATTTTTACATTCTCTCTCATATTTCTACCACACATTTAACTTTACATTCTTTCTCCTAAAATTTTCTACCCACTTTACAATTTTTTTTTTTAAGAAGCATAAATCATACGAGTGCGAGACGTGGAGGAGTAAATCACTATCTCTCTTCAACCGAGTAATTTGTTAGTCTCCCTTTTCGTTTTTTTCATACAAATAAATGAGGAAATAAAATAGAATAAAGAGAAAAAGAAAAGAGAGGGTGTTGTATTGGTACTCGGATATACTTCCTCCTTTTCTAGGCCGAACTAATACCAAAATTTTGGGTACACAGATTAAGGAAAAGTAAGAAAGAGAAAAAGTGAAAGAAAATGTTGTGAGTATGAAAAATTAAATAGGAGAGAGAATGAGTGAGATAAATAGTTAGGAGAGAGAATGTTGTAAGTGTAAAAGTGAAATATGAGAGAGAATGAGTGGGGAATACTCCCTCCGTCCCGGTAATTGCTTCACCCTTTTGGGGTGGGCACACAAATTAAGAAAATTGGTGAGTGGAGAAAATGTTGTGAGTGTAATAGTAAAATAGGAGAGAGAATGAGTGGAGGAACTAGTAAATTTGAAAAATGTTGTGAGTGTAATAGTAAAATAGGAGAGAGAATGAATGGGTTAAATAGTAATGATTCTTTGTCATTTTAGGAAAGGTGAAGCTTTAAACGGGACACCCGTTTTGACAAAAAGTGAAGTTATTAATGGGACGGAGGGAGTATAGTAAAGATTCTTTTCCATTTTGGACAGTATCAATTGAGCTGGGACGGACCAAAAAGAAAATAAGTATCAATTGGAATTATTGTGGGACGGAGGGAGTATATATATAGATAGATACCTCGTATTAACGAAATGTATTTCCTTATACTTTAATATATTTGCAATTGATTGAAACCCCCGCCCTTTTAGTTTCAAGTTATTTGAGTTATTTACTATAGACCTCCCTTTTCATTTAAACTTTTTTTCTTTATTCCCTAAGAAAGTACTTTTAGGATGAAATTAACCAAACTAGTAGACTAGGATAGTTATGTTATATACCGATCTGCTTTTGTCAAGTGGTACTTGGTTCGTTCTCACGTTCGGAGGAAAAATGAATAAATTTTATTAACTTGTGTTTCTATGGACAATTTATCAATTTAATCAAAATAAATAACTAAATTCTCAAATTTGAGGTGATACATACATATTATAATTATATGAAATTTTCAGAGTAGTTAATCATTTTTACTAACAAAATTGATACTTATTATTATATTAGAAAAATTGACCATAATAAACTTATGTGACTATTATGATATCAGATTGGGCATATTCACATCATTTAAAGGCTTTTTTTTGTAATTTTCCTTAAAAAGGGTGAGCCCAATTTGAAATTTGAAAAAAGGATTTTTTTTTTGAAGCAAAATTTTGAAAGAAAGTGAAAAAAAAATATAAATTACTAAGATAACCACAAATCAAGAAATAAATCGTATATCCAATAAAGATCTATATTTTATTCGCACTTATCTAACCTTTTTATCTAACTTTTATGGGAGATACATCTAAGTCTAAATAAATGGCTAAAGTCATTTACTTTCTTCCTAGTTTTGTCCGAAGCATCACTATCTAGAAAAGGGGGAATATCATTTATATACTATATATATACTCCTTTCGTTTCAGCGGAGTGTGGATTTTTGTCAACTTTGATCAACTTTAATCAATAATTTAAAAAAATAATAATGATCCTAAAAAATCCAAAAATGTTATTGTTAATATTATTAAGCGTGATACAATAACAATTTTTTAAATTTTTATTAGAATCATTATTATTTATTTAAATTATTAGTGAACAGTCAAAGTTGACAAATTCACAATCCATTGGGACGGAGGAGTGTGTGTATATATATATATATATAAGTATATATATATACTCCTTCCGTCTCATTGATAGTTTCACTTTTTGTCAAAACGGGTGTCCCGTTAAAAGCTTCACCTTTCCTAAAATGACAAAGAATCTTTACTATTTCACCCACTAATTCTCTCTCCTACTTTACTTTTACACTCAGAACACTTTTCAAATTTACTATTCCCTCCACTCATTCTCTCTCCTACTTTACTTTTATACTCACAACACTTTCTCCTCTCTTCTATTTTTTTTAATATGCGTGCCAAGCTCAAAATGGTAAACTAATCAACGGGACGGAGGGAGTATATATATACACACACAATATGCTTTATTATTTACATTTAAATGAAAAAAAAAAATTGACTTTACTACCATAACCGCGTACTCCATCTGTTCCGAAAAATCTTACCCATTTACTATTTTGATAATCAACATGAATAAACTTTGACTAAACATTAATATCAATCTAATCATTTAATAAAATTAGTATTTAATCAAATTTCATTAGTATTGACTATGAAAAGTTAAAGTGGGTAAGTTTTTTTGGGGACGGAAAAAAGTGTCACCATGCACTAGGTTATTTTAAACATGATAAAATTTGTTATTTACATTTAAATGGCTAAAAAAATTCGTAAAATCTGAGGAGAAACGCGTTTTTTCATAACTTATGGAGAAACGTGTCCTGACTTGTCGCGCGACAATGCAGGCCAAGGCTTCTGGATATTCAGAAGCTTTGGGATGGATATCCAGAAGCTTGGCCTTTGCCCCAAACTTTTTTTCTGGATATTCGTTCCAAAGCTTCTGGATATCCAGAAACTTGGCCTTTGCCCCAAACTTTTTTTCTGGATATCCGTTTCAAAGCTTTTGGATATCCAGAAGCTTTGGGATGGATATTCAGAAGCTTGGCTTTTGCCCCAAATTTTTTTTTCTGGATATCCGTTCCAAAGTTTCTGGATATCCAGAAGCTTTGGGATGGATATCCAGAACACGTTTCTCCATAACTTATGGAGAAACGCGTTTCTCCAGAGACCGACTCAAAAAAATTACTTCTCCAAGCATAAAAAATTTCTGAATATTCATCAAAATCATGATATTATTATGATCTAAAATTACCAAAAAACTAATTGAATTAAATGTTGGAACATAAAAGATCCAATGAACCATAAACCGACTCACAACTAGATTCAAGTAAGAGAAGAAGATGAAGACGGAAGAGTATATCTGAGGAATTCATTGTGTGTTCTTGATCTTGTTCTTGAATAAAGGAAAGAGTAGGGAGATAGTCTTCTAAATGATAGTGCCCACACTTTGTTCTTCTTTAATGAATGAAGAATAGATTTGTGACTGAATTTTGGTGAATGTAAAGTGTCTCTAGTGGCTGATGGATAGTCTTTATATAGATAGAGAAGGGACACTTCATTTAGGGACTACACCCTTTCAAAAAGTTGGTGGTGTGAAGTTACCATTATGCCCATCATTTAATGATATTTACACCTAATGGGATATTACATATTTTGCCTATACTTCAACATTATTAAATGATTATAACACATGAATTAAATAATACATATTAATTAATTCATGTTCTAACAATCTCCCACTTGGATTAATTTTAATATGTATCTTTTACTAAATAAATTCTTAAATCATTTATAATATGAATGACAACCCTTATGTGCACTTTTGTTGTCATCCAATACAATCTCGTCCATTAGTCTTATAAGTATAGGGACTAAAGGGGCAGTCGTTGTAATTGATTCGCAACTAAACCCACATTAATCACATATACATATCCAACTAAATGACATAGATTAAGTATAGATATGTAGCATGGAATATTAATGAATATATATTATGAACGCATATATATACTCTCCAACTAGTCCTACTTAACCAAATGAGATCAATATAAATAAAAACCAACACAAGGAAATAGAAAACAACACAAACTCCCACTGTTTTAAGCATTATCAAAAGTCATTACATCCATATGAGCAACATGCTCGTGAAATACTAAAAGAAATAACGCCTTAGTAAATGGATCCGCAAGCATAGAGTTTGTACCAATAAGTTCTATTTCTATTTGTTCATTTTGTACTCTCTCTCTCTTACAACAAGAAATTTAATATTTATATGCTTAGATTTAGATGAACTTTTGTTGTTGTTGGAGTACAATACCGCTGCTCGATTGTCACAATATAGCTTGAGAGGTCTCTCAACATTTATGACAATTCGCAGTCCTTCAATGAATTTTCGCAGCCATATAGCTTGATTGGATGCCTCGTAGCAAGCAACAAATTCGACGTCCATGGTGGAAGTAGTTACTAATGTTTGCTTGGCACTTCTCCAAGAAATTGCTCCACCGGCCAAAGTGAAGACATAACCCGATGTCGATTTCCGACTATCTTGGCATCCAGCAAAGTCGAAATCGGAATAACCAACGATCTCAAGGTGATCCGACTTTGTGTATGTAAGCATGTAGTTCTTTGTGTTTTGTAAGTATCTCATCACCCTTTTGACTGCAACCCAATGTTCTTTTCCCGAATTGCTTTGGTATCGACCAAGCATGCCAACAATAAAAGCAAGATCTGGACGAGTACAGACTTGTGCATACATTAAGCTTCCTACTGCCGATGCATATGGGATTTCTTCCATAAACTTGGATTCAATATTATTTTTAGGATATTGCTTTAGACTAAATTTATCTCCCTTAGAGACAGGGGTGTCATGTGGTTTACAATTTTGCATGCATAATCTTTGTAATACCTTCTCTATATAGCTCTTTTGTGATAATCCTAAAATACCTTGTGAACGATCACGATGTATTTGGATTCCTAATACAAAAGAAGCTTCACCAAGATCTTTCATCTCAAATTTGTTTGAGAGAAATTTCTTAGTTTCCTTAAAAAGTTCCTTATCATTACTAGCAAGTAAAATGTCATTCATATATAAGACCAAAAATATAAATCTACTCACACTGAACTTATGGTACACACAATCTTCACCAAGATTCATTTCAAAACCAAATAAAAGAATAACTTGATTAAATTTTAAGTACCATTGACGAGATGCTTGCTTAAGCCCATAAATGGATTTCTTAAGTTTACAAACTAGTTGACTAGTTTGATCCGAATCAGTCACCATTTTTGGTTTCTTCATATAGATAGTTTCCTCAATGTCGCCATTGAGAAAAGCTGTCTTTACATCCATTTGATGAAGCTCAATATCAAAATGTGCTACTAATGCCATAATGATCCTAAAAGCATTTTTAGAGGATACCGGTGAAAATATTTCTTTGTAATCAATGCATTCTTTTTTAGTAAATTCTTTAGCGACAAGACGAGCCTTATGTCTTTCCACATTACCTTGTGAATCCTTTTTGATCTTATAGACCCATTTACACGCAATGGGTTTCACATTCTTAGGTAATGGGACAAGATCCCAAACGTCATTATCTTTCATGAATTTTAACTCTTCATTTATGACATCAATCCACTTATGAGAATTTGGACCTCTAATGGCTTCATGGAAGGTGATTGGTTCATCTCCCACTAAACCTAACGGTTCCTCATTCTCGGCAAGATACACATCATAATAATCCGGAATGACACTCCTTCTTGCTCTATTAGATCTTCTTAAGGGCACCGGTTCATCTTGATTTTGAGGATGTTGAATTTCCTCATCAACATTTTCATGTTGTTCATTAATAGGAGAATTAATTTTATTTTGAATTATATGTTCTTGTCGAATTTCAGACACAAGTGCTTGATTTTCGATAGGAACTATGGGAAGCGGTATATAAACGGATTTCTCCTCTAACTCTTCAAATTCAAAATTACTATTCAAATTTTCCCCTCTAAAATTAACATCTTCAAAAAATTTAGCATTTCCTGTCTCAAAAAATGTTCTAGTTTTAGGGTCATAGAATTTATATCCCCTAGATCTCTCGGCATACCCTACAAAATAGCTACTAACAGTTTTAGGGTCCAGTTTGCCTTCATTAGGCCTATAAGGCCTAACTTCTGCTGGACACCCCCATACATGAAGATGATTTAAGGACGGTTTCTTATTCGTCCATAACTCATAAGGGGTTTTGTCGGTAGCTTTTGAAGGAACTCTATTTAGTAGATAAGTTGCGGTTTTTAATGCATCGCCCCATAATGAGTGAGGTAAAGAAGTACAAGAAATCATACTTCTAACCATAACTTTAAGGGTTCTATTACGTCTCTTGGCTACACCATTCATATTGGGTTTCTCCGGCATGGTGTAGTGAGGGACAATCCCACTCTTCTAAAAAGCGAGCAAAAGGACCCGGACGTTGTTCTCCCGAACCGTCATTCCGTCCGTAGTATTCACCACCATGATCGGATCTAACGCTCTTAATAGTCTTTCCAAGTTGATTTTCAACTTCGGCCTTAAAAGACTTAAAAACGTGCAAAGATTTAGACTTTTCATGAAGCAAATAAATGTATCCATAACGAGAGAAATCGTCTATGAACGTGATGAAATATGTTTGACTGTTTCATGAAGGGGTAGTGAACGGTCCACATATATCCGTATGAATAAGTTCTAAGACGTTTGAGGCTCTCAAGGATTCTGTGTCTTTAGTGTTTGTAAATTTCCCTTTAAGGCATTCAATACAAAAGTTATTTTTCGGAGTATCAAGTTTGTGTAATATTCCCTCGGACACAAGCTTGTCAATTCTCCTTTTAGAGATATGACCCAAACGCCGATGCCACAAGGTGTAAGAATTTTTACTTGAAAACTTTCGTTTTGTGCCTCGAGAATTAGTTTCATTATTATGGGACTCATTTATTGAATTGACTGTATCAAGCAAGTATAGATTATCAACATAAGATAAAGTACTAGTACCAAAGAGCTTTGAATTGAAATATAAATCACATTTATTATTACCAAAGAGACAGGAATATCCTTCCCGATCTAAGGCAGTAATTGGAATTAAATTCCGTCTAAAAGACGGTATAATAAATGTATTATTCAAAACCAAATAAAACCCGGTACTTAAACATAATCTAAAGGTCCCTATGCCTTCAACTTCTACCGGCTTTCCAGCTCCCATGTAGATATATCTTTCATCTTTATTGGGCGTTCGATAGTTCAGGCAACCCTGCATACATGAACTTATATGAGTAGTTGCACCAGAATCTAACCACCATGTATACGAAGGAATTGAAACTAAATTTGTCTCAGTACAAACAAGGCTAAAAGACATACATTTCTTAATTCTCCATTGGCGATACTTAGGAAAGTCATTCTTCATGTGCGTAAGGTCCTTGCAAAAGAAGCATTTCTTCACCTTTTGATCATTGAATGATCCCTTAGGCTTCTTTGTTACAACCGCAATCTCCTTCCCTTTTATCTTTGTCCCACGAAAAGAGGTAGATGCAAAATGGGCACTTTCGGGTTTTGTATGTTTCAATCTATCTTCTTCCTCCGTCACATGTGAAATTAATTCATTAATATTTCACTTGTCCTTTTGACAATTATAGGTCGTTTCAAAATGACCAAATTGAGGAGGGAGAGAAATTAAAGCCAAATGCACAAGCAAGTCTTCTGATAAGTCCAACTTGAGTGCTTTTAATTTCGTTGATAGGTGAAACATTTCCATTATGTATTCCCTTATGTTTCCGGTACCCTTATTCCTCATGGAAATAAGCTTCCTTAAGGTAGCACTTGTTTCCGATTTATCGCTTTTTGCAAAGCGTTCCTCTAGGGCATCCAAGAAACCTTTAGCACCAACATCCTCGGAGACACTATTCAAAAAAGTCTCTGGGACTGCATTTTGCATGATACTTAGGCTCACGCGATTAGAACGGTTCCACCTTTCTAGACTTAAGCGTTCTTCCGCAGTGCTTTTGTCGGTAAGAGGGGCGGGACTTGGTTCTCTTAATGCGAGATCAAGGTCCATACAGTTTAAGATCATTGTTATTTTATTATTCCAAGTTTTAAAATTAGTCTCAGTAAGCAAAGGTATAGAGTATTGTTTATAGCAGTAGTTACGGATGAAGCATTAATCAAATCTGAAGGAAAAGAACAAGATGAAACACAAAACATATATAAGAATCTACACAATGATTAATTATATCAAATGAATTCCATCAAAGTAAAAAGATAATCAATATGACATCAAGACTAATATTTGAATTGCGAATTGACTCACAATTTGATTCATCTTAGGGTGAACAAATAATCTAAACAATATATTTTAAATACTTGACTTCCTTTGGGCCGGTTCAAGTATAAAAAATGTCCTAAAGTTTAAGATACTTGTTACCCGGCAATAAAGAATACAAACAATTCATTTTAAACACCCGCCTTCCTTTGGGATGGTACAAAGTATTTAAAATAACCAAAAATTTTTATTCAATTATTACCCCATGAATGTAAATACTTAGTCAACAACAAGGTCTCCTTTGGGAAACAAGCATGTTATCACATATCAATAAGAACATTCATCACTTTAACAAATTTGTATTTAAATAACGTAAATTACTTTGGCAACAATATTATTTAAACAATGAATAAATTTGTTTAAGCATATAATTAATCATGCTTTAGGGCACAAATAATGAATGAAAATTGATCAAAATAGCAAAAGATTGAAAATTTTAAAAATCTGGCCAAAATCAAGTGGTGCTCGTCAAGGAAAGTGCTCGGCCGAGCAAAACACTCGTGCTCGGCCGAGTCAAGGAAAGTGCTCAGCCGAACAAAAACATTTCAGAGAACACCCCTTTCTGATCCCTTGTGCTCGGCCGAGACTTAGGGGTGCTCGGCCGAGCATCATGACCTTGGATGGCGCCTTTTCCAAAAAATTTCAAACGTTGTGCTTATACAAATGGGGTGCTCGACCGAGTCAAGAATGTGCTCGGCCGAGCATCATGACCTTGGATGGCGCCTTTTTCTAAAATTTTCAAACGTTGTGCTTATACAAATGGGGTGCTCGGCCGAATCAAGGATGTGCTCGGCCGAGCAGACCCTGAATATCAAATTTTCCAGATTTTTACTAACAATTTTTAACTTAATGGTGAATCATTATTCAACCAAAGCAAGTAGATCCGCATACTCACAACACATTTTTAAAATGCGTGGCTATGCATTTGAACAAACTCACAACACATCCAATGATGGTGGCTATGTTCAAAATTAGGATAATCTTACATTAAGAATTGAAAGTCTATTGAGTAAAAATTTTATAATTAAGTTTTAACACAATACTCTAGAATCTGAATTAGAGTATGATAATAATTTAAGAACACATGATAAACATGAAATCTTTTCAAGAATTAAAAGCATAACAAAACATAAAGGTTTTTCATAATACTCAAACTTGATCTAGAATATGACCAGACTCTGATACCAATTGTTGGAACATAAAAGATCCAATGAACCCTAAACCGACTCACAACTAGATTCAAGTAAGAGAAGAAGATGAAGACGGAAGCGTATACTTGAGGAATCCATTATGTGTTCTTGATCTTGTTCTTGAATAAAGGAAAGAGTAGGGAGATAGTCTTCTAAATGATAGTGCTCACACTTTGTTCTTCTTTAGTGAATGAAGAGTAGATTTGTGACTGAATTTTGGTGAATGTAAAGTGTCTCTAGTGGCTGATGGATAGCATTTATATAAATAGAGAAGGGACACTTTATTTAGGGACTACATCATTTCAAAAAGTTAGTGGTGTAAAGTTATCATTATATCCATCATTTAATGGTATTTACACCTAATGAGATTCTACATATTTTGCCTATACTTCAACATTATTAAATGATTATAACACATAAATTAAATAATACATATTAATTAATTCATGTTCTAACATTAAAAAAAAAAAAACAATTATATAAGGGTATAACAGATCACATGTCATTATTATTCAAACTATTGTCGAACCTTTCGATAAAATCATTAGGATGAACACGTTAAGCACCTAATTGAGGAATAAGCTACTCCTTGGATCTTTCATGGAATTATTTTCTTACTTTTTTATTGTTATTTTAAATAAATTTTAGTTTTGAACATAATTTTAGGTTTTGAAACGAGAGGAGTATCACAATAAGAATATGTCAAGATATATGATGTTATGGATGGAATAATTATGCATCATTATTTTATTAATAATTGATTACGAGTTTGACACTTTTAGTGATTTTTCATACTCCCTCCGTCCCAATAAAAACTTCACTAACTACCCAAAAGGGCGTTCCGTTAGAAGCTTCACCTTTTCTTTTTTGGCAAAGAATCTTTACTATTTTCTCCACTCATTCTCTTTCCTACATTATTTTAATACTCACAACACCATTATAATTTACTATTCCTTCCACTAATTCTCTCTCCTATTTTCAAATTACACTCACAACATTTTTTTTCTCTCCAATTTCCATAATTTGCGTGCCCATCAAAAAGGGTGAAGCACTTATTGGGACGGAGGGAGTATATAGAGAGAGAAATATTGTATGTCAGGACAAATAATTACGTACCATGGGTGATTATATAAACAATTTTGCTTATTAAATTCCTCAGGTGACTCCAAAAATGCGATTTCCGAAAAGATGAAGTTTTGAACAAAATAAAAGGTGGAGATAAACATGGACATGAAAAATAGTTGCATAATCACAAAGATTTTGAAACAAATTTAATGGATATATTGTCATGTTATTCTATGTGGGTAAGTAAAAAAAGGCATATAAAGATTTTGAATTGTTAAATAGATAATCAAGTTAGTTATGGATGGTACATTTTATTTTAAAAGGTTAAATTTCATGTCAAGTTGAATTGTGACACTGGCTTACAGGGGTAAGACGGTTTGGGGTTGGGATAATATCGAAACCAAATCGTATATCTTTGTTTTTTAAATTTTGAATTGTTTTTTTTTTAAAGGTTAAAGTTAATGTGTTGTGAGTGTAGATAGTTGAATATTAAAGAGAAACTGAGGTATAAAATAGTTAGTGGATAATTGTTGTGTTTATGACATGCGAGACTCACAAACAAAAAAGTAATAAAAACTTTTCATTTAAGGATTTTAAACTTTAAAGTGGACAACCAAAAGAGAATTTTGAAATTTTCGGGTGGGACGGAAGGAGAATACATCAACCAATATATGCAATATAGATACAATCATACTCGAATTTTTGCATTTCTTCACATCTTAATCATATTACAGTGGAAACTCCTTAAATTAATACTCTATAAATTAATAAACTCTCTAAAATAATAATTTTATCTGGTCCCGACTCTCATACCAATTTTAAAAAATTATAAAATCGATAAAATAATAAGATAATGATTTTTTCGGGAGACCCCTTTATAATTTTAGAATAATGAAAACTAAATTGTTCTTTGACTAATTTTCAAAGGAAATTTTTCCTCAAGCCAAACTTGCAAGTATTTTTGTGTGCATATGCAGAAGGATCTCTATTGTACTAACTCAATTCCTTACGTATTTGATCTTTCATACATAGTTGGTTTTGTAACACCTTTTAGATAGATGAGAAGCTATTATATAAGATATGAATGAATATTTTAAAGTCTCCATATCGTTTATATATCAGATTAGTTTCAGAAATACATTGAATATAGCTATTCTTCTTGTGTACAATGAAATTTAAAGTTATCATCAACTAGCAATGTCTTTCAACTTATTATGTAAATATAATGATTTTAGTTTACACGAAAATCTGAAATTCGTCAAATCGGCAAAAACCTTTTTGAATTAATAATTATTGTATTGATAAATTAATAATTCTATAAACTGATAAATTTCTTAGGTCCCGACATTATTGATTTATAAAGTTTTTACTGTATATAAATCAATTATGTCAAAAGTATGGCTATATAATGAAAAGATAAAACTAAACTAATTGAAAAAAAGGAAAAACTAGACTTATTATCGCATATTGGAGTCGAGATTAAGAAGAAAGGCAAAGGCAAAGGCAAAGTTAAAGTAGGGAAATTTGTTCAGTTCTTCAACACTGTACCAAAGCCGAGACCAAAACTATGATTTCTTTAAAATCAAATATCTTACGATAATAATAATAATAATCTCGGTTTCGATCTTTTTTTATTCATTTTTCAATTTTTAGGGTTTTTCTTGCACACCCCTACTTCTTGCTCATAGTTGATTGATTATTAACTATATAATGTTTATCTTATTTTGGCTATTCTAAAATATTTTATATTGTGATGAACTAAATATAAATACTCCTTCCGTCCACATAGTTACTTCACAGTTATTGTACTCACGTAAATTAAGGAGGGGGTATTATATTGAAAGTGTTGTGATTGTGAAAGTAAAATAGGAGAGAGAATGAGTGGAGTGAATAGTAAATTATAATGGTGTTGTGAGTATTAAAATAATGTAGGAAATAGAATGAGTGGGGTAGGGTTAATATTTTAATGATATAAACTTTCCATTTTAAATAAAAAACAAAGTGTGAAGTATGTATTTGGACGCCCAAAATAGAAAGTGTGAAGTAAGTATGTGGACGGAGGGAGTATGTGATAAAAAATTAATGAATAATTCAGGAAAATAAAATGATAAAAAGTACATGTATTGACGTATAAATTTTTATTGTATTTTTTTAATGCAATGTATAATTTTTCTAAAAAATTGATAAATAATGTTTCATTATTAGTGTATTTGATAATAAAATTAAAATGAGAAAAATAAAATTTTGTGAAAACAATAATCATTGTCAAAATCGCCACCACGTGCGAGGTTGGGGGTTTGGTATGAGCATAGTGGAGGGGATGATTAGGTTTATTGTACTACTTATGAATAGTGCATAACTTGGGTTGGGGTAGACGTGTCCATTTTATAAATCGAACCGGCCAACCGGGAGGTTGAAAACCGGCCAAAACCGGTCAAAACCGGTCAACGGCGGTTAACCGGAACCGGCTAACCGAAACCGGTAATTGGCCGGTTCGGTTAAGGTTTGAAATTTTGAAAAACCGGCCAACCGCTTGCTAACCGCCGGTTTTGGCTTGCTCGTGAGTCATATGAGTTGCTCTACGAGCATAACCTTCCAAAGAGTGTTAATTTCCAATAACGGTCATGCTCGGCCGAGTCATATGAGTTGCTCGAGCGTAACGCCGTAACTCATTCCAACCGGCTACTTTTTTAAACTAGCCAGCATTATGTTCACCACCACCACCACCACCACTACTACTACTACCAGACCACCACCACCACCACCACCACCACTACTACCACTACTACTAGTACTACCACTCCTACTAGTCTACATACACCACCACCATCACCACCACCACCACCACTACCACCACCACCACTACCACCACCACTACTACCACCACCACCACTACTACTACTACCACTGGGTCCACTACTACTACTATCACCACTACTACTACCGCTACTACTACCACTCCTACCAATACCACTACTACTACCACACCACCACCATCACCACCACCACCACTACTACTACCACTACTACTACCACCACCACCACTACTACTACCACTACTACTACTACCACCACCACTACTACCGCTACCACTACCACTACCACCTCTACCACTCCTACCAATACCACTACTACTAGTCTACACCACTACCATCACCACCACCACCACTACTACTACCACTACTACTACTACCACCACCACTACTACCGCTACCACTACCACTACCACCTCTACCACTCCTACCAATACCATTACTACTAGTCTACACTACCACCATCACCACCAACACCACTACTACTACCACTACTACTACTACCACCACCACTACTATCGCTACATACCACTACCACTACTACCGGTCTACATCACCACCATCACCATTCACCACCACCACAACTACTATTACCACTACTACTACTACCACCACTACCACTCACCGCTACTACCACTACTACTACCACTCCTACCGGCTACCACTACCACTCCTATCAATACCACTAGGTCCACTACTACCAGCCTACCACCACCACTCCTACCAATACCCTCGTTGTAATTGTATTTTAATTAATAAAATTTAAGGGTACCGTCGCTTTTTTCTTTTATATACTTTCGTTTCTTATAAAAAAGTTAAGTTTTATTTCTTTCAAAATTCATAACTTTTTTATAAACCTTTTTCAAAAATGTATGTAGTAAACTTAAGTCTAAAATAGTCTTATTTATCCAAAAAAAAATTGGAAAAAATTAAAAGTTAACTTTTTCAAAAAACCGTTAAATTTTATTTCTTTAAAAATTCATAACTTTTTATAAACCTTTTTGCAAAAAATGTATGTAGTAAACTTAAGTCTAAAATAGTCTTATTTATTCAAAAAAATTGAAAAAAATTAAAAGTTAACTTTTTCAAAAAACCGTTAAAAAAATTAATCGAAAAATGATATGCTCGGCCGAGCAACACCAAAGACTCGGCCGAGCAACCCTCAACCCCTAAACCCTAAAAGGGTTGCTCGGTCGAGCGACACCAAAGACTCGGCCGAGCAACCCTCAAAACCCTAAACCCTAAAAGGGTTGCTCGGCCGAGCAACACCAAGGACTCGGCCGAGCATATCCAAACCGTCAAACCGGAGGTTAACCGGATAACCGTTAAAACCGTGAACCGTCTAAACCGTAACCGGTCTAGCCGGTTAGGCGGTTCGGTTCCGGTTGGGGATTTTGGAGGTTTCAACCGCCGGTTTTCAACCGGCTAACCGGCGGTTTTTGAAACCGGCCACGTCTAGGTTGGGGGAGGATTTCAAACTGCTCCACTCCAAATTTATGGGGAAAGGGTCCTCATTTTGAAAAATACAAATATAATGTGTGGGTAAAAAAAAGTGGTTCATCAAATACTTACTATTTAGTCTCCGTTTATTTCACAAAAAATAACTCTTGAAAAATAATTTCTTGAAAAATATTTTTCTAAAAATGAAAATGCTTTCCAGAAAATATTTTCCGATGTTTGGTGAATCTTAAGAAAACATTTTCCAGAAAACATTTTTCGATGTTTGATAGTTTCATTAAAGTAACTTTCTAAAGGTAAAATCAATACGAACAAAGAAAAATGAGAAAAATATTTTTCGAAAAACAACTTCATTAGGTAGGGTAAGAAAGTCATTTTCTTTAGAAATCAAGCTCATTTTTCATTGACTCGAAAAATGTTTTTCGTTGATTTCATTTTTTGAAGTTTACCAAACACCAAAAAATGGGAAAAATATTTTCACCCAAACAAACCGAGCCTTAATTAATTAAGATGATTTTGCAATGTCATAGTATTCCTTTGTTTGGGGCGTGGTTATTTGCAAGGCACCTTATTTGCAAGGCACGGACAATTGACAAAATTGTCCTCACCCGTATGCGGACGTTTTGTGTGATTATACACGACGTTGTCAGATATGTTTCGTATGAAAATACACGAAATGTATTGAGTTATTTCGTGTAAATTCATACGAATGATATGAAATCATTTCGTATATAGGCACACGAAACACAATGGAACAATGTTTAGTTCATTTCGTGTGCCTATACACGAAATGCTAAGAACAATTTCGTGTAATTTTCATACGAGATAGAAGGACCAGTTTCTTGTATAGGCATACGAAACAACCTAAACATTGTTCTATTGTGTTTCGTGTGCTTATACACAAAATTTTTGAAACCATTTCGTGTAATTTTACACGAAATGTTGTGAAACATCTCGTGTAAAATTACACGAAATAATCACAGTCCAGAAACATATTTCGCACTTCAATTTCAAACCCAGTTCATCAATGGAATTCTAAACAACAAATTCAAAGGCATCCAAAACCCCGAATTATCAAACGCATACAAATCGAACTGATATTGCAAGTTTCACTCTAGCTTAGCCGGACAAAAATCACAAACCCTTAAATTGGAAAGACTGAAATCTAAGCCTATCAACAAAAACCCCTAATTCTGAGCTAAACCCATGTCTGAATTAAACTAAACAGAAACCCCAGTTCACCATAATCATGCCCATCTCCAATTTTCGTCCGTCGGTCTTCACAGTGTTTTGGTGGTGAGCGTCGTTTACGAGAGAGAGAAGAGAAGCTGGTGAACGGTGTTGGAGGGAATGAGAGAAATTGAGAGGGTTTTACTTTATATACGAGAGCAGTTAAGTCATTTCCATGTGCCTTGTATAAATCGTGCCTTGCAAATAAAATTCACCCTTTGTTTGCCACAATTAAAAGAAAAAAATAAATAAAAGAGACTTAAGGCTTATCCCTCATAATCTAATATTTTAAGGGTTAAAATGAAAATATTTAGTAGGGGCAGAAGAAACAAACAAGGCATGGGTCTATCGGAACAATGAATCTACTTCCTCTTCTTTTTTCTGTTTTGTTTAGGTTTAAAGTTTTTATTTTTCTTTTTTATCTGTATCAATTTAAATTTTTTAGTTATTTTATTTTTTGTATATTAAAATATAAATAGTGTTTTGAATAATTTTGTTCTCAAAAAATTAATATATTAAAAAAAAATCTTTATTTACCTATCTATTTCTAATCCACTTGCTTTAATTTTTTAACTCAACCTTAATTTTTTAATAAATATGCAAAATTAAATTTAAAACATTAAATCTCGAGAGAGAGACAGAAAGTATTTCTTTTCATTTCTTTTCCCTTCCTATTTCCCACACGTCATCCACCTTCTTTTTCTTCTTCTTCTTCTATTGGAGACCCAAAAATTGTCGACGCTTACTTCAACTTTAATAAATAATAATTAAATTGTGCCCATCAAAGTTCAAACATTATTTAAAAAATAAAAAATGAGCTACCCTAGTTCAACCTACCTCCCCCACATTTCAAAAGCAGAAAACCATTAATTAATTTGGGGAAAGAAAGAGAAAAGATTCTTATTTTTTTTTTTTTTTTTTTTTTTTTTTTTTTTTTTTTTTTTTGATATCCGGGTTCCCAGCTGGCCGACTAATCCCTGACCACTGCACTGCCCTCAAGATACGGCGGAGGTAAATCGCGGGATGCGCTATGCACTGGGTGGAAGACTCCTTATACTCAGAGCCCCAGGAGCCCTCCTACAAGGCAATTGCATCACTATTACATCACCAAATGGCTGCTCCAGCTGCTCCTGCCAAAGTGGCACTTACATCACTCTTACAACACCATTTGGCTGCTCCAGCTGCTCCTGCCCTTAACTGCACGGATGTGCCCCGGGGGACTCCAAGGCTCCTGAAACCCTAGGAAAGAATTAAACCACAAGATTCCCCCCAAGGGGAATCAAACTCGTGACCTCCCCGAAGGAAAGCCACTACAATACCATCAGGCTAGGAGACCTTTGGTGAAAAGATTCTTATTTTGATTAATTTAAGTTTGGGTTTTTTCCCCTAAGGCCCTCCTGGACCAAATTATATTCCCCTTAAAGAAAAGATTTTTGTAAATCCCAAATACACCCCTCCGCCTAGCATGGGCGACCGCCCATCAACATTGGGCGACCGCCCATCAAAAAATAACCCCCTCTCCGCCTAGTAACTTATAAGACTTTTTAAAAAAGTCTTATAAGTAACTTATATGACTTTTTTAAAAGACTTATACAAAAGTCTTATAAGTTTACTTATAAGACTTTTTGTATAAGTCTTTTAAAAAATTATAAGTCTTTTAAAAAAGTCTTATAAGTAACTTATAAGACTTTTTTAAAAGACTTTTTTAAAAAGTCTTATAAGTAACTTATAAGACTTTTTTAAAAGACTTAAAAAGTCTTATAAGTTACTCTTATATTTAATAAGTCTTATATAAAACTTTTTTAAAAAGTCTTATATAACATATATAAGACGCACCAACTCAAAAAACTGAAAATTATTAATAAGTCTTATATAAAACTTATTAAAAAGTCTTATAAGTAACTTATAAGATTTAAAAAAATCTTGTAAGTTAAAAAGAGTCTTATAAGACTATTTGTATAAGTCTTTTAAAAAAGTCTTATAAGTTACTTATAAGACTTTTTAAAAAAGTTTTATAAGTAACTTATAAGACTTTTTAAATCTTATATATGTTATAAGACTTATTAAATATAAGACTTTTTAAAAAGTCTTATAAATTACTAGGCGAGTCTTATAAGACTTTTTGTACAAGTCTTTTAAAAAAGTCTTATTTATGTTATAAATAAGTCTTATATGTTACGTATAAGACTTTTTAAAAAAGTCTTATAAGTTACAGGCGGAGGGGGGTCATTTTTTTGAGATGGGCGATCGCCCTATGTTGATGGGCGGTCGCCCAAGCTAGGCGGAGGGGTGTCTGAGGAAATAACAAAATGTTGTTTCTTAAATTGGGTTTAAATCTCGCCCAAGGGGCCCTAGAGGAAGTGGGCCTTTAAGTTTTAGGTATAAGGTTAGTAGATTAATCTTGCTAACTACTAACTTAACTGTGTACGTGGCTTATATGGGTTGGTTAGTCATTCTCGTCTTGTCATTTATGACATTATTATTTATAAAGTTTAGTTATTAATATTGAAGATATGACTAAAGATGTGATTGCATGTGATGTGAGACTCTACTCAGCTCACATATCTCCCGGGCCGGTTGAGTCTTTTTATCTGCTCTCCAACCCTTGTACATATTCACTCCGCTTCACCAATTTTCTAGAAGATTGTATTTGTCTTTATCTGCTCTCCAACCTTTGTCCATATCTCTAATTATTATGCTAGGAGACCTAAGGTCTCTTGACCTAATGGTATGCTAACCGGTTTTTCTGTCGGGAGGTCATGAGTTCGATTCCTTCTCGGGGGATTTTTGTGAATATATTTACACCATGAGTTTCAGGAGCCTTTGGAGTCTCTCGGGGCACATTCGAGCAGTAAAGGAAGCAGCATTGCTGGGCTTGCAATCTCAGTGTGGGGAGTTCGAATCTTGACAGGAGCAGCTGGAGCAGCCAATTAATTGGTGATGTAAATGCCTTGTAGGAGGGCTTCCTTGGGGCCAGGAGTATAAAGGGTGCTGCCACCCTGACTGTTTCGGGCATATCCTGCGATTTACCTCCACCAGCACTATGGCTGTTACACGAACCGAACAGGCTCGAGCTCGATTCGAAAAAGCTCGAGCTTGAGAAAGGCTCGAGTATAACTCGAACTCGAGCTCGACACAATTTTCAGGCTCGAATTTTTTTCGAGCCGACTCGAGCTCGGCTCGTTTGTTCGGCGAGCTTTGATCGGGATCGACTCGTTTAAGCTCGAATCGGGATCGGCTCGTTAAAAGCTCGAACTTTTCATTATTTGTTTTCATATATACACACATATTAACATATATATATATATAATTGTCCAAGGATCACAAATTGAATCAAGGACCATAACACCTATTAACACATATATATATACTTAGACTCTTTGAATTGTTTGTTTAAATTTCAATGTGGGATATTTGCTTCCAAGGCCACGGCCACGGGCCAAAGCCAAGGCAAGGGACGGCTGGGCCACGGCCAAGGCAAGGCCACAGCCAAGGCCAGCCCGGCGCCTCATTTATTCCATACTTTCTATTTGATGTGGGATATTGGCATGCAAGGCCGGCCAGGCAGGGCGTCAAAGCGAGCCAAGGCGCCAGGGCCAGGCGCCTCATTTAATCCTACTTTCTATTCGATGTGGGATATTGGCATGCAAGGCCACGGCCAAGGCAAGGGCCGGCCAAGGCCGAGCCAAGGCCAAGGCTAAATGATATTTTTTTTTTAAAAAATAAATATTTCATAAATATATATATATATATATATATATATATATATATATATATATATATAAATTTATGAAATATATTTAAATTTTGTCTAATAATAATTTTTAAATTTTTATTAAGATCATCTTTTTATTTAGGGTATAGGATATATATATATATATATATATATATATATATATATATATATATATATATATATATATATATATATATATATATATATATATATAAAATAAATTTATATATATATTTTTTAAATAAAATATAACAAATTACTCTCAAAAAAATAAATATAAGTCAATAAATATTATTTTTGAAAAATAAATAAATCATAAATTAAAATAAAATAAAAATAGAGCTAAACAAATTAAAAAAAATCAAATTAACACCGACATAATTATTCCGCCGCTACTACCACCACTACTACCACCACGTACAACCACTACGTATTACCACTACCACCACCACCACCATTATTATACCACATTTACCACGTACAACCATTACTACGACTACCACCACTGCTACTACCGTTACCACCCCAACCCCTATAACCCCTAAATTATATACTTATACCCTTAAACCCTAAACTCTAACCTTAAACCCTAAACTCTTACCCTAAACCTTAATTGTAGATCATATACTCCACACCCTAAACCCTAAACCCTAATTGCTATACCCTAAACCCTAAAACCTAAATCATATATTCCTTACTCATAAACCCTAAACCCTAAACCCAAACCCCTAAACCCTAATTGCCATACCCTAAGGCCTAAACCCTAAACTCAAACCCCTAAATCCTAATTGCTATACCCTAAACCCTAAACCCTAATTGCTATACCCTAAATCCTAAATCATATATTCTATACCCTAAACCCTAAACCTAAAACCCTAAACCCTAATTGATATACCTTATACCCTAAATCCTAAATCATATATTTCATTGCCTAAACCCTAAATCCTAATTACTATACCCTATACCCTAAATCCTAAATCATATATTTTATACCCTAAATCCTAAACCTAAAACCCTAAACCCTAATTGCTATACCCTATACCATAAATCCTAAATCATATATTTCATTGCCTAAACCCTAAACCCTAATTGTTATACCCTATACCCTAAATCCTAAATCATATATTTCATTGCCTAAACCCTAAACCCTAATTGTTATACCGTATACCCTAAATCCTAAATCATATATTTCATTCCCTAAATCCTAAATCATATATTTCATACTCTAAATCATATACTAATATTTATTTTGGAAAGGAGAGAATAATAATTTTAAATTAGTAACAAAATATTTATTTTGGATAGGAGGGTATATCAATTTTAAATTAGTACTCCCTCCGAACCAAAATAGCTGTCAATTTTGGTCAATTAGTGCCATTTATTTTTATATATAAATCTAAAAAATAGTGCCATTTATTTTTAATATTTGTCAAAAATAAATAATATTTTTATACAAAATAAAAAATCTAATATTAATATGCTATTTATTTGTCAAAAATAATAAAAAGTGGCATTGGCCTTGCCTTGGCCGTGGCCTGGCCTTGGCTCGGCCGTGGCCTTGCCTTGGCTCGGCCGTGGCCTTGCCTTGATTTTATCCCACATCGAGCTCGAGGCAAAGTGAGGCATGTGGCTCGGCCGGCCTTGGCCATGGCCTTGCTTTGGCTCGGCCTTGGCCGGCCATGGCCTTGCACACGGCGCCTTGGCTATTATCCCACATTGCTTTCACAACAAAAAAATTAAAGGCTTTGGCTATATAATAATTGGCTGGGGCTGAAGCTGAGCATACAATTGGCCTTGGCCGACCCTTACCATGGTCTTTGGCCTCGGCCACGGCCACATTAAGGCCGAAAATTTGTTTTCAAAAAAGTTTAAGACTTGAACTCGAATCGTTTAAGCTTGAGATCGATTCGAGAAGCTCGTGAACAGCTCGCGAACTCGTTTCGAGCCGAGTTCGAACGAATTTTTCAGGCTCGAACTCGAGCTCGAAAAAAGCTCGACTCGTTAATTTTTAGTCGAGCTCGAGTTCGACAACTCAAAGCTCGACTCGGCTCGGCTCGGCTCGTTTACAGCCCTAAGCACTCTGAGGGGCCGGAGCCTAGGGGTCCAGGATTAGTCCGGCGTAAGTTGGGAACCTGGGTATCAAAAAAATAAAATAAAATTATTATGCTAGGAGATTGTATTTGTCTTTATCTTAGGAAACTAGGTTATTGAATTTAGGTAGTAGATCTCATTAAATAAATGTAAATCATTGTATTATAGAAACATTATTTGTGAATAATAAAAATTAAATTTTGTCATTCTATATGGTATACAGAGCATTATCGATTCAACTCTAAAAAAAATTCCTGTTGTCAACTCCCACCATATCCGCCACCACTTCAACCACCATTTGCAACTCGTCTGATTCCAACAACCCATAATTCTTCTTAATTTATCTCAATGCAAACCCTTACCCCCTCACCCATCTCGCATGGGCATCCCAAATCACCTCTCTCCTATTCGGCCTATACCTTCTCAAGTTCGTAAATGGATCCCACCCTCATCACCCTGCCAAAGTCACGACAGACAACAAAGAGACAGACAACCCCGCCCACATCACCTGGAACGCCAAGACTGTTTAATTCTAGGCTCTCTCATAGGAACCCTGGATCCCACCATTGCACACTTGTTATTCAAGCCAAAACCTCTAGTGAAGCTTGAAGCATCCTTAAAACAACCTATGCCAACCCCTCTTGAGGCCATGTTATACAAGTAAAAGCTACTCTTGACTCCCTCACCAAAAACACCCAATCCATCTCTGACTACATGCATGCTTTCAATCATGCACGGACAAACTCGCCATTATGGGCAAACCCATGGACTCTGAGGATATTGTTGCTAAGATCCGCAAGGGTCTTGATTATGACTCATACAAACATATCATTGACTCGATCCGAGCCCATGATTTATCCATCACCTTTGAAGCCTTGCATGAAAAGCTCATTTATCATGAACTAACCCTACTATAAACCCCCTCACCTGCCCCCTTTCATGCTTCCGCCCATGCACAAACTGTAACGACCCTAACCCTAGGCACTAATTTAGTATCACATTATATGCTTTTAATATTATTGTTAAAATTATGTGTTCATTTTATATCCTTGACTTCTTATATTAAGATGAAATGATTGGGAAATAATTTGGAATCCTTAAAATTTCAAGGGAAATAAAATAAAGTATCTTGGGAGAAGTATAATAATAGAAAATGGGTAAAATGTGAAATGAGGTTAAAGTATGTGGGATAAATAAATGTAGTAGGGGTTTAGTTTTGCTATTCTAGAACTTGGGAGAGTTAATTGAAAAGATGGGAAAAGCTTTAATTATTTGGCATGGGGGGCCATGCTCTCCCCTTATTTCCCTCACCATGTCCCCCCTCCTTAGTCAAAAGCTCCCCTACTCCTCCATACTCCTCCCATACTTTCCAATCATCTTCTTCCTCCTCAATCAAATTCCCCATGGAAGCCTTCTTGAAGACCTTCACTTCCAAGTTCCTACCAAGTTCAATCCTTCTCCATTTTCCAATCCAAGTGTACTTTCGTGTTCGGGGTGAAGAGAGGAGCACATCAAGCTAAGAAGATCCTTAATCCATCCCATATTTGCTAAGTAAGTTATTATGACTTCCTTCTAATAATTGTTCACTTTATGTGTTAATTAATCTATTGTTGAAAGAAAATGATTTTTGGTAATTTGAATAATGATATTTGAGTTGGAATTGATCTTAAGTTGTAAAGTGGTGATCTAAGTTGAAAGAAGAATAGTATAGAGTGATTGGGGATATTAATGGTTAAGTGTAAGTATTGATTGTGGATTTGACCAAATTACTAGAGTTAGAAAGTGAGTTATTATGACCCTCCCTTTCTTTAAATGTTCATGAATTATTAAATGTTGTTATTGTTGTTATAATGGTTATTTAATGTTTTGGGGAAACCTTCTTGGATTAAGGAATTTGTTAGTGTTATAGAAAATGTTGGTGTTCATGAAAGTGGTAAAGAATAGAAGTAAATGGGTTGGGTGGGATTATAATGGAAATCTTGAGAAATGGTAGGAAATTGGGTGGAAAACCAAGTAGTAATGATCTATGTTTAGGACATGATACTTTGGAGTTAAATGAGTTAAAATGAAGTTAACAAAGTTAGAAACTCCTTTTAGGTTCACAAATTAGAGGACACTTGGTTGGAAATTTGGTTTCTTGGAAATAAGAATTGTTGCTGCTGCTGATGTCCATTTCTGGCCGTGGCACGAGTCGTGCCCCTAGGTACGAGTCGTGCCCTTGGCCAACTCGTGGTAACGAATCGTGAAAGGAGTGCCAAGTCGTTCTGAGTAACTTTGTGGAAGATTGGCACGAGTCGTGCCCCCAGGCACGAGTCGTGCCAGGTGGAAGTCACGAGTCGTGCTGTCAAGGGACGCATGATTCTGAGAAGGGCCAAAAGGGCACGAGTCGTGCCATGGGGCACGAGTCGTGCCCTGGCCTGGTTGCGTTGCACCAACTTTAGAGCTGTTTAAACCTAATCAAACTGGAACCAAAATGAAATCTCTTTAACTTAGATTAAAGTGGAATGCTTGGGCTACTCAATGAAGTCTTATTTGGTCAAAATGGAATTGCGAAAGTAGTTTAAATATTGTTCGGGAAATGGTTGATAAGCTTGAATTGTAACTTCACCAAAGTGGTTCAAACTTGGGAAGTAGATCTTGAACTTTTATTAAGGTTATCCGAGGTTGTGTAATGATTATGTAGGAATGGTTTATGATACATAATGGCCTTACTTGCCTCATACCCTTGGTGATTAGTTGAATAGTGTAGAGACTATAATTACACTATTGCGTTAGTCAGAAATGTTTGTGTATCACATTGTGGCATTGTATTCCAAGCGAGGATTATTTGGTATTGTTATATTGTATCCCAAGGGTGGATTATTTGGTATATGATTGTATTGTATCCCAATTGTGGATTATCTGGCATATTGATTATATTGCATCCCGGTGTGGATTATGTGGTTATATGGATACCTTATTTGAATTCATATTCGTTAATGGTATTATGCATAGTGTATTAAATGAATGTTGCACTATAGTATTGATGTAACATGAGTATATTTTACCATGTTGTTATATTATTATCCCTTTTGTGGATTTTATTTCAAGTAACTATTATGTGCTTGGATATTACATGTGATTCGGGGGTATGATGGAATTCAATCAATTATTGATTTGTTCTATAAGTGATTGAAGGTTCATCATACCTATGACCTCTCCCCTCTGTGGCCACAGAGTGGGTGTGCTAGCAACTGTATTGAGCCAAAGCCTTACAGACCGCTGCGATTTGGTGATTAGGGGGAATGCTTCTGTATTAAGCCAAAAGCTTTACAGATAGCGGTGATATTGTTGGATACTCTGAGTAAGTATCTGATTTTCTTATATGGATCTCTGGAGTATGAGTCCTATAAGCGGTGAATGTGTTGGAGGCAGTTCACCAAAGAGTGGAGTTTTACTCCCACGTTGTACGACTTATTGATCAGACGGGAAAGGTAAAATGAGGTAACGTAAGGTGTTTACCGTTTTCATAATGTGTTATGTGTTACCATGATATGTGTTGCATATTGTTTGGCATCTTGCTGCATTCATAATAGCTTATTGAGATTTATTCTCACCCCTTCCCTTTTACTGTTTTAGATTGTGCTGAGACCGGTGACCTGAACCAGTGAGGCCGGGGATAAGATTGTGGACTTTTGCTTTTGGGACTTGTCAGGTTAAGTATAGGAGTTGGTTGTCTGGGAGTATTTATTAAGTATTACTCTTTTGAAAAGTTGTATATAAACTCTTTTGTAAACAAAGTTATTTTGGGGTTCACAATGTAATTTATTAGATTATGATTTATCGAAGTCATTGTGGAAATTTCTCCAAGTGGAGATATTATCAGTTGATTTTAAATTGAAAGTTTAAGAAGTGGTTTTCTTTTAAATGTGAAATAAAAGTTTTTAAAAAATCTAAGAGGGGATTTCTTAGTTTGGGCTTCTCAAGCTCGGGACACGCGTTAGGTCCCAGGTAGGGGAGCTCACAGTTGGTATCAGAGCTTAGTTTAGAGGTCAAGGATAGATGTCTAAATTAAGGGGGAATGTGTGGTAATTGACGCCGAGTGTTTAATGCAGGAATTATTCTAATGGCCGGAAGCAATGATGACCAGCGAAAGGTTCTAGAAAATGAAGGAGATATGGGTATAGGTGGAATTCAGAATGAAGAGATGATGAAATTATTCAGGATGTTTGTACAGAATATGAAGACTAGAGGATCAGTTCCGAATCAACCTGAGGGATGTCAAAGTGATGGATAGGAAAGGTTTGTGAAGATGAATCCACCAAGTTTTAATGGATATCCGGGTCCGTTAAAGGCAGAAAAATGGTTAGAGAGAATGAACAAAATCTTTGAGGTTATGGAGAGTCGCAACGAAGAGAAAGTTAGGTATGCCGTTTTCAAACTTGAAGGTCCAATTGATCAGTGGTGGCAGAATTTGAAGGGAAGTTGGGAGCGGGATCATACGCCCCAGACTTGGGATAATTTCACTCAACAGTTCGAGGACTATTTCATTTCAATGGTTACAAGGGATAAGAAGGAGATTGAATTCTTAGGACTAAAACAAGAGAACATGACGGTGAATCAGTATTCAGTCCGGTTTGAGGAATTAGCTAGGTGTTGCCCTCATTTGGTATCGCATGAAGTGAGAAGGGTTCAGAGGTTTGTAACAGATTTGAGGAGTGAGTTTAGGAAGAAATTAGTAATTGATAGCTTCACCAATTATCGGACAGTCATAGAGAGAGCATATAAGATCGAGAATAGCATTGAGGAAAATAGTGGAAAATCGGAAGGTGGGATTGAAAATAAGCCAAAGTATCTAGGACAAGGATCCAAAATCATTAGAGAACAGCCAAGGGCTTTAACTTCAGGAAGTGTGAGAGGGGAACTTGTGGTAGCTTCTTCGTCTAGGCCAATATCCAAACAGTATGGGATGATTTGTAAATATTGAAAAAATCGGAAGGTGGGATTGAAAATAAGCCAAAGTATCTAGGACAAGGATCCAAAATCATTAGAGAACAGCCAAGGGCTTTAACTTCAGGAAGTGTGAGAGGGGAACTTGTGGTAGCTTCTTCGTCTAGGCCAATATCCAAACAGTATGGGATGATTTGTAAATATTGCAAGAAGATGGGTCATTCTGAAGACAAGTGTTGGAGTAAGCAAGGGAAATGCTTGAATTGTGGAGAAATGGGGCACTACAGGAAAAATTGTCCTGTATTTCATCAGAGGTTAGCTTCGGGTACCGGTCAAAGGGGGCAAAGAGGTGGAACGAAAAGGGACAATGAAGGGAATCCAAAAGTGAATGTGTAAAGTTGAATCCTTGTTTTGAAGTCTTGGAGGGATATATCCCTCAGCGGTCCTTAGAGGTAGTCCTTAGAGGTATATTCCCTTTCTCAGAAGTTAGGGGTCACATTTTATAAATCCTGTTTTATATCATTTATGTTTAGCATCACATGTTGCTTCTATGTGGCATACATTACTTGAGAATTTATTTTATTGTTAGAGGATTCTGCTCTTATGAGAGAATACCTCGAATCTCCTTTGGTTTGCCACGGTGGTGATGTGGTTAGGGCTGAGCATGTATTGCCAGCTGATTTGGTATGATTTCCAATTTATGATTTTGAGATATACTTGACCTAGATGGGTAAGTAGTTGTTGTGCATTGGTAGACTATCATAAGAAGTGAGTCTCCTTTTCTATACCTAATTTGATTACATTGGTATTTGATATAGATAAACCTTTATATGGTACTCTTGTTATATAAGCATTAAAGGCAGAAAATTTTGGTTAAAAATGTGAAGGGTAATTAGTATGTGTTAGACTTGCATAAGAAGTCTTTCCGAAAAATTTTCGTGCTAGTTGTGAGTAGATGGTAATTGTGTTTCCATTAAGGTATCTCATGTGTTGATTCTAAGTATGATAATCAGAATTTTAATCCTTAGTTTGATGGCTTTATGGTAGTTAGGATTGATGGTCTCTTTGTTAATTAAAGTTCCGGAAAGATCATGAAAATCATTTGAGAGTTGGGTTAATGATTCCTTGTGAGGAGTCCTTGTATGCAAATTGTAGCTAGTGTGAGTTGGATCGAGAGGATTCCAAATTTTGGGTTTTATAGTCTTAAACTCGGATGTTACCATGGATCTTGCAAGGATTGAGTCTGTGATCTTTGGGTTGGCAAGTGTTACCGAAGGAATTTTTAGGGAATTCTTGAGAATTGTAAAATCATTGATTTAGTTAACACTAAAGAATATATAAATGGTGTAGAATGTACTAAGGATGAATCATATTGATAGAGATGGAGAATAGATTGACTATAGGTCCGATCCTTACCTTACCTAATGAATGTGAGGACTTTGTGAATTTTAAGTGCGTATTAAAGGAAGATTAGGTTGTGATATTATGAGAAATGGGAATGTAATAGCGTATGCCTCGAGGAAGTTAACTTAGATAAACCGGAATTTTCTTACACCCCTACCCGAGAGTGGTTACAATTGTTTTTCGTTAATTAAGTAGGAACCTTATCTTTTTGAGACTCCCTTTTTGAGTTGCTACCGATCTTAAGAGTTTGAAGAATTTAGTTACTTGAAAGGAAGAGATTAGAAGACTATCTAGATTCTTGAAGAATAGATTGCGGGTGGTGTGATGGACTTCCTTTCAACTTGAGAAGTTAAATTAACCTTAGCGAGTTGCGTATGATAGTAGTTTTTAGTTTAGCATTGAAGTGGTATTGTGTGAAGCTTGGTATGGGAAATATAATTGTATGATCCTCCGTACGTATGGAGTCTTCAGTTAATGATGATTTGGCGGACTTGACTTATGTGGGGAAACCGTTGAGAATTATTAGAATTGTAGTTAGGGAATTGAAATCCTAGAGGATTCGGGTTGTGACAATGTATAGAAGAATCATGCCGTTAAGAAAACTATTTGGAAGTTGTAATTCAAAATGCTTGGGAGAGTAACCTTTGTTATTGATCCTTAAGGTAGGACTTTTTAAAATTCGGGACGAATTTTTTTTAAGGGGGAGTGAGTGTAACGACCCTAACCCTAGGCACTAATTTAGTATCACATTATATGCTTTTAATATTATTGTTAAAATTATGTGTTCATTTTATATCCTTGACTTCTTATATTAAGATGAAATGATTGGGAAATAATTTGTAATCCTTAGAATTTCAAGGGAAATAAAATAAAGTATCTTGGGAGAAGTATAATAATAAAAAATGGGTAAAATGTGAAATGAGGTTAAAGTATGTGGGATAAATAAATGTAGTAGGGATTTAGTTTTGCTATTCTAGAACTTTGGAGAGTTAATTGAAAAGATGGGAAAAGCTTTAATTATTTGGCATGGGGGGGCCATGCTCTCCCCTTATTTCCCTCACCATGTCCCCCCTCATTAGTCAAAAGCTCCCCTACTCCTCCATACTCCTCCCATACTTTTCAATCATCTTCTTCCTCCTCAATCAAATTCCCCATGGAAGCCTTCTTGAAGACCTTCACTTTCAAGTTCCTACCAAGTTCAATCCTTCTCCATTTTTCAATCCAAGTGTACTTTCGTGTTCGGGGTGAAGAGAGGAGCACATCAAGCTAAGAAGATCCTTAATCCATCCTATATTTGCTAAGTAAGTTATTATGACTTCCTTCTAATAATTGTTCACTTTATGTGTTAATTAATCTATTGTTGAAAGAAAATGATTTTTGGTAATTTGAATAATGATATTTGAGTTGGAATTGATCTTAAGTTGTAAAGTGGTGATCTAAGTTGAAAGAAGAATAGTATAGAGTGATTGGGGATATTAATGGTTAAGTGTAAGTATTGATTGTGGATTTGACCAAATTACTAGAGTTAGAAAGTGAGTTATTATGACCCTCCCTTTCTTTAAATGTTCATGAATTATTAAATATTGTTATTGTTGTTATAATGGTTATTTAATGCTTTGGGGAAACCTTCTTGGATTAAGGAATTTGTTAGTGTTATAGAAAATGTTGGTGTTCATGAAAGTGGTAAAGAATAGAAGTAAATGGGTTGGGTGGGATTATAATGGAAATCTTGAGAAATGGTAGGAAATTGGGTGGAAAACCAAGTAGTAATGATCTATGTTTAGGACATGATACTTTGGAGTTAAATGAGTTAAAATGAAGTTAACAAAGTTAGAAACTCCTTTTAGGTTCACAAATTAGAGGACACTTGGTTGGAAATTTGGTTTCTTGGAAATAAGAATTGTTGCTGCTGCTGATGTCCATTTCTGGCCGTGGCACGAGTCGTGCCCCTAGGTACGAGTCGTGCCCTTGGCCAACTCGTGGTAACGAATCGTGAAAGGAGTGCCAAGTCGTTCTGAGTAACTTTGTGGAAGATTGGCACAAGTCGTGCCCCCAGGCACGAGTCGTGCCAGGTGGAAGTCACGAGTCGTGCTGTCAAGGGACGCATGATTCTGAGAAGGGCCAAAAGGGCACGAGTCGTGCCATGGGGCACGAGTCGTGCCATGGGGCACGAGTCGTGCCCTGGCCTGGTTGCGTTGCACCAACTTTAGAGCTGTTTAAACCTAATCAAACTGGAACCAAAATGAAATCTCTTTAACTTAGATTAAAGTGGAATGCTTGGGCTACTCAATGAAGTCTTATTTGGTCAAAATGGAATTGCGAAAGTAGTTTAAATATTGTTCGGGAAATGGTTGATAAGCTTGAATTGTAACTTCACCAAAGTGGTTCAAACTTGGGAAGTAGATCTTGAACTTTTATTAAGGTTATCCGATGTTGTGTAATGATTATGTAGGAATGGTTTATGATACATAATGGCCTTACTTGCCTCATATCATTGGTGATTAGTTGAATAGTGTAGAGACTATAATTACACTATTGCGTTAGTCAGAAATGTTTGTGTATCACATTGTGGCATTGTATTCCAAGCGGGGATTATTTGGTATTGTTATATTGTATCCCAAGGGTGGATTATTTGGTATATGGTTGTATTGTATCCCAATTGTGGATTATCTGGCATATTGATTATATTGCATCCCGGTGTGGATTATGTGGTTATATGGATACCTTATTTGAATTCATATTCGTTAATGGTATTATGCATAGTGTATTAAATGAATGTTGCACTATAGTATTGATGTAACATGAGTATATTTTACCATGTTGTTATATTATTATCCCTTTTGTGGATTTTATTTCAAGTAACTATTATGTGATTGGATATTACATGTGATTCGGGGGTATGATGGAATTCAATCAATTATTGATTTGTTCTATAAGTGATTGAAGGTTCATCATACCTGTGACCTCTCCCCTCTGTGGCCACAGAGTGGGTGTGCTAGCCACTGTATTGAGCCAAAAGCCTTACAGACCGCTGCGATTTGGTGATTAGGGGGAATGCTTCTGTATTAAGCCAAAAGCTTTATAGATAGCGGTGATATTGTTGGATACTCTGAGTAAGTATCTGATTTTCTTATATGGATCTCTGGAGTATGAGTCCTATAAGCGGTGAATGTGCTGGAGGCAGTTCACCAAAGAGTGGAGTTTTACTCCCACGTTGTACGACTTATTGATCAGACGGGAAAGGTAAAATGAGGTAACGTAAGGTGTTTACCGTTTTCATAATGTGTTATGTGTTACCATGCTATGTGTTGCATATTGTTTGACATCTTGCTGCATTCATAATAGCTTATTGAGATTTATTCTCACCCTTCCCTTTTACTGTTTTAGATTGTGCTGAGACCGGTGACCTGAACCAGTGAGGTCGGGGATAAGATTATGGACTTTTGCTTTTGGGACTTGTCAGGTTAAGTATAGGAGTTGGTTGTCTGGGAGTATTTATTAAGTATTACTCTTTTGAAAAGTTGTATATAAACTCTTTTGTAAACAAAGTTATTTTGGGGTTCACAATGTAATTTATTAGATTATGATTTATCGAAGTCATTGTGGAAATTTCTCCAAGTGGAGATATTATCAGTTGATTTTAAATTAAAAGTTTAAGAAGTGGTTTTCTTTTAAATGTGAAATAAAAGTTTTTAAAAAATCTAAGAGGGGATTTCTTAGTTTGGGCTTCTCAAGCTCGGGACACGCGTTAGGTCCCAGGTAGGGGAGCTCACACAAACCCATCCCAATACCTTTCGCCCCTACAACCGCCATAACTCCTCGTCCCCTGGTGTAATCACATCAGCGATCACACCAACCAACCCTATCAGTCTTAATAGCCCGCTTCGTTCAAAGGCAAATGTCAATACTGCCACAAAGTTGGTCATGTTATCTCCCAGTGTTGCCAGGTTAAACATGACTACCCCTCCGTCAAACTTCCCACCATCAACCTCTACTACTCGGCCTAATCGCACCACCATTTACCCTAACCCTCAGGTTCACACCGCCACTGCTCTGCCTCATGCCCAACCCTCCTCCTAGCTTATTGACAGCTGTGCCACCCATCACCTCACCAATGACCTCTCAAATCTCCCCTTCATCGTTCCTAGAATGGCAGCGATGATGTGATCATAGGTTATGGCTCATCTCTTGCAATCTCCAATATAGGTTCATTTACTCTCCCTTTTTTCCTTTACTTCTCTCCTTTTTAACAATGTTCTTCATGTTCCACAAATCTCTCGTAACATACTATATGTCTCTCAATTATGAATTGATAATAATGTTACTGTCGTTTCTCACCATCTTCTTTTGTTATTAAGGCACTTGTGATGAATCAAACTCTACTCCATGGAAACCTTGATCATGGAGTCTACTTCTGGCATCTGCCGCCTCCTCAAGCTCAAGCTCAAGCTCACCACATCATATCTACAACAATTCAATCTTGGATCATAGATTACAACATCCTCCCCCTCTATCCTTTCTTTATTAAAAAATCGTTTTTCTTTGTTAATTTCTTCCACTTTTCGTTCCTTGTAATTCATGCAATATCAATAAAAGTCACAAGTTATCGTTTTCCACTTCTTCTCTCACTTCTCAAGCATTCCTTGATATCATATTATATGATGTTTGGACTTCACCTGTACTATCACGTTATCACCTTAAATATTATTTTATTTTCGTAGATCACTACAGAAAGTATGTTTTGCTATACCCTCTCAAGAATAAATCTGACACATTTGCAACTTTCAATCGCTTCAAAGCCCTTGTTGAATTTATTTAATCGTACTATTATTCAAGTATTCTCAGATAATGGAGACAAATACAACAACCTCACTCCATCCATCCTAAATAATGGCATCACACATTTCACATCTCTTCCCCACTCTTCTAAACATAATGACTATGTTGAACTTGTCATCGATGCATTATCGAAACGGGCCTTCACTTCTTTCCCATGCTAATCTTCCCCTCAACCTATAGTCTTTGCGTTCATCACTACCACTTATATTATCAACCGTATTCCCATCCCTTCACTAGATAACGACTCTCCCTATCACCGCCTATTAAAAACTCCCAACTAGACAAAACTTTGCAACTTCGGTTGCCTCTTCTACCTTTGGCTCCACCCCTACACCTCTCATAAATTAGCTCCCAAATCCATTCCATGCATATTCGTGGGCTTTTCTCCCACTCAAAGTTCATATTACTACTTTAACCCGACCACCCACTAGGTTTCACCTCCAGACGTGTGAAATTCATTAAAACTGATTTTTCGTATCTCTCCCTCTCCAACTCTCTTCATACACAACTTAACCTCACCACATCGTGATGGTGCCCCATCACCGTTCCTCTCCTATCCTTTCCCACCCTCACCCTTCCTCTGATCCACTCACCTCATCCTTCACTCAAACACCACATCAGTCCAAATTCTTCCTCTTCCACATTACCCCACCCTCCCAACCAACCTGCTGCTGCAATCCCGAATGTGATCACACATGTAACCACATCCACAACCTTACCCACTTCACCGGCTGATGGCACCACATATGCCATCACACCAACTCTCCTACAAAATTCTATCTGCACCATAGTCTGCCTTGCCAACAACATTGTGAAACCCAATCCCAAATATGATGACCTCAGCACTCTCTCCTCCCCCCCACAAACCTTCCTACAAAATAAAGTTTACTCAATCATATTTGAGCTAAAAAAAATAGACTTTTAGTATAATTCGGGTCGGTCGCAGGATTTTATGTTTTCAGGTTGGATCGGGTTTGGATCGGCAAAATTAATATTCGGATCGGGTTTGGTCAGGACTGAGCTGATCCGAACCCGACCCGTTGCCATCCCTAAACAATCCTGATAACACCATCCAAAAGTATAAAGCTCGCCTAGTTGCGAAAGGTTTTCACCAACGCTCTGGGTTGATTACTAAGAAACCTTTAACCTTTTAGTCAAACCCGTCACCCGTCACTGTGTGTCTTCTTCTCTCCCTTGTTGTCAGTCACAAATGGCCCATTCGGCAACTTGATGTCAATAACGTCTTTCTTCAAGGCACCCTCCAAGAAATGATATTCATGGCCCAACCTCCTGGTTTTGTTGACCCCACCAACCCTCATTTGTCTGTTATCTATCTAAAGCTATTTATAGACTTAAGCAGGCCCCTCGATCATGGTTCACTGAGCTCAAAACCGACCTCATCTCCTACGACTTCCATCTTTCCCTAGCTGACCCATCTCTCTTCATCCTCACCCAACCTCTCTACCTTCTTATCTATATTGATGACATTATAGTCACTAGATCATCCACACCTTGTCTCTCCCCATTCATCTCGAGTCTCACCTCTCGTTTCTCTTTTAAGGATCTCGGTCCCTTATCTTATTTCTTAGGCATTGAAGTCACACCCAACAACCAAGGTCTTCTCCTCTCTCAAGCTTAATACACCTATGACCTTCCCACCCGCTATAGCATGACCAATACCAAACCTTTCCCAAACCTCATGGACTCCAAGCTCATCCTTACCCACTGTCCAATCGACCCTATACACCAACCCACAAATTTTTGTGCCATCATTAGGAGTCTTCAGTATCTTTCCATAATTCATATCCTGACGTCACATACTCTGTCAACAAACTTGCTCAATATATGTAACACCCCATCGCTACTCACTGGATTGCCCTCATAAGGATTCTACGTTATCTTCATCTTCATGGTACCTCCCATTTAGGTATTCAACTTTTCAAAGACAATTCTCATTCCCTACACTCGTTCTGCGACGGATTGAGTTGGGGACAAGAATGATTACATCTCCACCACTGGATTTTTAGTCTACCTTGGCAAAAACCTTATTGCTTGGTCCTCATGTGAACAACGAGCACTTTTCTGCTCATCAACAGAAGATGAATTTTGTGTCGTAGCCGATGCTACTGTCGAAGTCATTTGGATAAAAAATCTGCTCTCCAAACTCGGTGTCAAACTTCCTCATGCTCCAGTTATATACTGTGATAATCTTGGAGCAACTAGCTATTCGGCTAATCCTGTTTTCCACTCCTGTATGAAACACCTTGCACTCTTCTTTCACTTTGTTCGGGAAAAGGTGTACTTTGGATCTCGCCGTGTTCAACACATTTTGGGCAATGATCAACTTGTAGATGCTCTTACCAAGCCCCTCTCTCTTGTTCGGTTCTCATTATTGATTTTCAAGATTGGACTTTTTGATAGATCGTCCATCTCAAGTGGGCCTATTGAATATGTGACTAAAGACATGACTGTACACGAGACTCCACCCGGCTCACATCTGTCTTAGGTCAGCTAAGTCTTTATTTTCTCTCCAATCCTTGTTTGTATTTGTTAGGATTGTGTATATCTCTAATTATGTTAATTATGTTAGGAGATTGTATTTATTTTTATCTTAGAAAACTAGGTTATTGCATTTAGGTAGGAGATTTCATTTCATGTACTCCCTCCGTCCCAATAAGTGCTTCATTCTTTTGGGTGGGCACGCAAATTATGAAAATGGGAGGGAAAAAAAATGTTGTGAGTGTAATTTGAAAATATGAGAGAAAATTAGTGGAGGAAATAGTAAATTATAATGGTGTTGTGAGTATTAAAATAATGTAGGAGAGAGAATGAGTGGAGGAAATAGTAAAGATTTTTTGCCAAAAAAGGAAGGTGAAGCTTCTAACGGGACGCCCTTTTGAATAATTAGTGAAGCTTTTATTGAGACGGAGGGAGTAAATCATTTTACTATATTAACGTTATTTGTAAATAATAAAAATTAAGTTTTGCCATTTTATAATTACTCCATTACTCTAGGAATTGGTTTTATTGGATACTACTTTTTTCTCTCTCTTCTTTTTTGTTGGACCATTATGAAAGTTTAATCATTTTTTATCTATCAAATTCGGAAATAAGACTATCTCTTTAAAATAAACGAAAATGATAAATAAAAGGAAAAACTACAAAAAAAAAAAAAATCATTCAACTCTTCAGTTTTCTTGGTCAAATTCATATTTTGTTTATTCAACACATCCAACTCTATATTTTTTTTATTCAACACATTTAACTCTTTATTTTTTTTTTATTTATGATCATTATCACTAACTTGGTTAGTTTTTATCCGTTAAAATGATAATTTTCAATTTCAAGTTATAAAATTGGAAATTTCATAAATACCTTGACCAAACTGGGATTTCTTGAAACACAAGGATCAAATAGAAATTTTGAATTTCAGTCTTTTCCTACCTAAAAACCCATAAAAAATAGCCCTTCATTCATCAATTTCAGTTAAGTTATCCATGACATCAAATATGTACACGTTTTTTTATATATAATTTTCTTAAAGTAGAACCTCAATTAAAAAATAAAATTAATTTTAATGTGGTTGATAAGTTTCTTCCTTTGTTGTTTGAGTGTGTTACAGTGTGTGTTCTTGGTGTTGTTCTCGCCATGTCTAAGTGTCGCCATGTCTAAGTGTGTGTTGTATGTTTATGTATGTGTGAGTTTTGTTATAAGTTTTTATGAAAATTAGTTTTTTTTTTTAATTTAGATTATATTTTAAGGAAATTATATAAAAATTGAAATATATGAATGAGATCAGATTTAGGTAGAAGAAGACTGATATTCAAAATTTCTTTTTGGTTCCTGTATTTTAAGAAATCCAAGTTTGGTCCATATACTTGTGAAGTTTTCAAATTAATCACTTGAAATAAAAAATGACCATTTTAACAGATAAAAACTATCTGGATTAGTGATAATGATCATAAGTAAAAAATAAAATAAATAATTGAATGTGTTGAATAAAAAAAATATGAATTTAATAATCAAATTTAAGAAAACTAAAGAACTGATCTATTTTTTTAGCAATTTTTCCTAAATAAAATACTCCCTCCGTCCCACCTTAATTGATCCACTTTCCTTTTTGGAACGTCCCACCTCAATTGATCCATTCCTTAAATGGAAAGTTTTCCATATATTTATACCCTTATCATCTCCATATATTTACAAAAAAACCATTCATTATACCCACTTTAACTTACTATTCCTCCCACTCATTCTCTCTCCTATTAAATATTTTTAACTTTTACATTCTCTCTCCTATTCCCTACCACACATTTAACTTTTACATTCTCTCTCCTCTAATTTCTACCCATTTTAATAATTTTTTTTAAAAACCGTGTCCCACCTCAATGGACCAATTGAGGTGGGACGGAGGGAGTAATCATTTAAGGACGAAAAGAGTATGTCAAAGTTGGGTAACCCAAATATCACTTACTCCCGTGAAATCAAATGAATGCTCACTTTTATTTAATTTAGAACTCAAATAATATGCTCCCTCAGTTCCATTATAAAAGGCAAAAAAATGGATTTTGTACAAAATTTAAGGAAAGCGTATAGTTGAGTAAGTGTTGTGAGTATGAAAAGTGAAGTAAAAGAGAGAAAGTGAGATATATGATGTGGGTATTACAAGTGAACCCCACGAATAAATAAGTATTAAAATAATTTTTTATATTTGTGCCTTTTGTATGGGACATCAAAATGAGTGTTTTTTTTTTTTTTTTAATGAGACGGAAGGAGTATTTATTTGTTAAGAGTGAATATATTGAGTAGAAATGCATGAGAGCATATTAAAATTTATATTTAGCTTTCAAGATCTTAGTCCCTGATTAATGCGATATCCTGTGGAAAAGAATACTCCCTCCGTCCCGGCCCAAAGTTCACACTTTGGGCAAATCACGCAAATTAAGAAAATGGGTGGAAAGAAAAAATATTGTGAGTGTAATTTGAAAATAGGAGAGAGAATGAGTGGAGGAAATAGTAAATTTGAAAAGTGTCGTGAGTGTAATAGTGAATTAGGAGAGAGAATGAGTGGAGGAAATAGTGAAGATTCTTTGCCAAAAAAGAAAAGGTGAAGCTTTTAACGGGACACCCATTTTGACAAAAAGTGAAGCTTCGGCGGAGACGGAGGGAGTATGCAGCAAATGAAATGTGTGACGCAGCTGGGAGCGCCCGCTCCCATGATGGGGGAGCACCTGCTCCCATTGACTCAATTTTCGTGCCAAGTTTCTGTCTACAGGGAGCGTCCGCTCCCAGAAGGGGGGAGCGTCCGCTCCCAATGCCCAGAAGTACCGTCTGTCTCAAATTGCCTAGGATTGTGTTTCCTATTTTCTTGTTTCCTAATTCCTTAATGTTTCTTATTTCCTTAGAGTTTCCTTTTGGCTAAAACTCCTCGTGTAATCTCATATAAATATTACCTCCATGTGAGAAGAATAAACAAGAAGAAATATTATTCCAATTTAAATTTCTACATGGTATCAGAGCCTTCCATACACAAGCAGTAGACCATGGCCGGCCAAGGTGTTGCCGCCGGCGGTGCTGCCCGAATTGCCCAAATCGGTGCTCTCCCCTCAACCTCTTCATCTCTATTTACCGTAGAACAGTGGAATGCTCTTGCTGGTCTAGTCGGTAACACTCGTATTCCGGATAATCGTCTTCAAGATACAGTTGATACAACCTCTTGGATCATAGATACGGGGGCTTCCAATCATGTGACCGGAAACGCTGCTTGTCTCTTTGACTCTTACTCTATACAAGCTTGCCCTGTCAAGCTCCCTAATGGCGCTTCAGTGATTGCTCATATAGAGGGATCTGTTCGCCTAACAGACACCCTTATTCTTCATCATGTCCTTTACATACCAAATTTAGACTGCAGTCTTCTTTCTGTTTCTCAATTGTCTGATGATATTCATTGCACTGTCCATTTTAATGCTTCTCTATGTGCTATACAGGACCAGTCGAGGAACCTGATTGGAACGGGTGTTAGGCGGGATGGACTCTACTACTTTGGGGGCGCACCTTCTGCTTGTCACGTCTCCGTCAATAATGCATCTGCGTTGCTCGAATTGTGGCATAACCGTATGGGGCATCCTTCTGAAAAAGTAGTGAAACTTCTCCCTCCGGTCAGTCATCTATCTGGTAGCCTACATCAACCTTGCGATGTTTGTTTTCGTGCAAAACATTCTAGAGATAGTTTTCCTATTAGTGAGTATAAGTCTACTAGAATTTTTGAGAAAGTTCACTGCGACTTGTGGGGTCCTTACACCCATGCTTCCTCTTGCGGTGCTCGTTATTTCTTGACTGTGGTAGATGACTACTCGCGTGCTGTTTGGATTTATTTATTAATTGATAAAAGGAGGTTTTTCGTATGTTTATGGCGTTTGTTGCAACGGTGGAACGACAGTTTTCTCAGCAAATCAAAATTGTTCAATCCGTCAATGGCACCGAGTTTAACTGCTTGTTTGATTATTTTCTTTCCTCTGGCATTCTTTTTCAAACATCTTGCGTCGGCACTCCCCAACAAAATGGGCGTGTCGAACGAAAACACCGTCATATTTTAAACATAGCTAGAGCTTTACGGTTTCAAGCACATCTCCCCATTTCTTTTTGGGGCGAAGCGGTCCTTACCGCTGCTCACTTGATCAATCGAACCCCTTCCCCCTTGTTAAATAATAAAACTCCCTACGATATCTTGTTCGGCAAAGCGCCCTTTTATGATTCACTTCGAGTCTTTGGTTCGTTGTGTTATGCTCATAATCAGCATGCTAGAGGTGACAAGTTTGCTAGTCGTAGCCGTAAATGCATTTTTGTGGGTTATCCTCTTGGTAAAAAGGGGTGGAAACTTTTTGATCTCGAGACCAAGAAATTCTTCGTCTCCCGTGATGTGAAGTTCTTTGAGACCGTGTTCCCGTACAGCGATTCTACCACAGTTCCCCATGTCCCGGATTCTGTTGATATTCTGGCTGAGGAAGATGCGTTTGGCAGCATAGTTTTTCCTGTTGAAGAAGACTCTGTTGCACCTTCTGTTGAACCTACTGCAGCCGAGCCCATTACTTTGTCTGATGCACAAGAAGAGGTTGCCCCTATTGTTCCTTCGGCATCTACTGAGGCTACTGCTCCTTCTACATCAACTTCGGTCCCTTCTGATGAATCTGGACCCGACACTCTAGGGAGGGGTATGAGACAGAAAACTCCTTCAGTCCGTCTCCGCGATTATGTCGCTCTCACTGCTTCTTCTTCGAGTCCATCCCCCGCCTCTCCTCTTCCAGTCGGTTCCTCAGGTACTCCTTATCCTATAGCTCACTATATAAACTGTGATCGTTTTTCTGCAAAATATCGCACCTTTCTTGCAGCTATTACAGTGGCTAAAGAGCCGACATCCTTTCGCGAGGCCATGGCTCATGACGGTTGGAAACAGTCAATGCAAGAGGAAATTCGTGCCTTAGAAGATAATGGCACATGGTCTATGGTCTCCCTGCCGCCTGGCAAACGCGCATTGGGATGTCAATGGGTCTATAAGATCAAATATAATTCCGATGGAGTTGTTGAACGACTCAAGTCACGATTAGTCGTTCGGGGCAATCATCAGAAGGAAGGTGTTGACTATACAGAAACCTTTGCTCCTGTGGCTAAAATGGTCACCGTTCGGGCTTTTCTTGCTATTGCTGCTTCCAAGAATTGGGAACTACATCAGATGGATGTTCACAATGCCTTCCTGCATGGAGATCTAGCAGAGGAAGTTTATATGAAACTCCCTCCGGGTTTTGAGGCACCGACTCCCAACACTGTGTGTCGTCTTCATAAATCCCTTTATGGCCTGAAGCAGGCTCCACGGTGTTGGTTCGCCAAATTACTGGCTTCTTTGAAGACTTATGGTTTCCTCCAATCCTACTCCGACTATTCTCTGTTTACCTTCACGAAAGGAACGATTCAGATGAACGTGCTTGTGTATGTTGACGATCTCATCATTGCCGGGAACAATTCCGCTGCCTTACAAGCCTTCAAAAAGTACTTGTGTGAGTGCTTCAAGATGAAAGATCTCGGTTCCCTAAAATACTTTCTTGGCATTGAAGTCGCCCGTAATCCTTCATCCTTCTGGCCTGTTCCTGTGCCAACGTAAGTACACGTTGGATATTATTTCTGAGGCAGGCTTACTAGGCGCAAAGCCCTCTGGCTTTCCCATTGAGCCAAATCATAAGCTTGGTGTAGCTACCGGTGCTCTCTTGGATGATCCAGAACGTTATCGACGCCTTGTGGGACGCCTCATCTACTTGGCTGTCACTCGTCCGGACCTTGCTTATTATGTTCACATTCTGTCTCAGTTCATGCAAGAACCCCGTTCCGAACATTGGGAGGCTGCTCTACGGGTTGTTCGTTATCACAAAGGTACTCCCGGTCAAGGCATTCTTCTTCACGCTGACAGCGATCTCACTCTTCAAGGATGGTGTGATTCGGATTGGGCTGCTTGTCCTATCACCCGTCGTTCCCTAACTGGATGGCTTGTCTTTCTTGGCCATTCCCCCATCTCTTGGAAGACTAAGAAACAACCCACTGTGTCTCGATCCTCTGCTGAAGCTGAATACCGCGCCATGGCAGCTCTTACATGTGAATTAAAGTGGCTAATGGGTGTTTGTTGTTGAGCTTGGGTGTTCATCACCCCAAGGCCATTCCTATCTTCTGTGACAGTCAATCTGCTCTCCACATTGCCAAGAATCCTGTTTACCATGAACGGACGAAGCACATTGAGGTTGATTGCCATTTCGTTCGTGACGCCATCTCCGATGGTCTTATCTCTCCTTCTTACATTCCTACCAAGACACAGTTGGCCGATATCTTTACTAAAGCTCTCGGGAAACAGCCGTTTGATCTGTTACTTAGCAAGTTGGGCCTTCTTAACCCTCACGCTCCAACTTGAGGGAGGGTGTGACGCAGCTGGGAGCGCCCGCTCCCATGATGGGGGAGCACCTGCTCCCATTGACTCAATTTTCGTGCCAAGTTTCTGTCTACAGGGAGCGTCCGCTCCCAGAAGGGGGGAGCATCCGCTCCCAATGCCCAGAAGTACCGTCTGTCTCAAATAGCATAGGATTGTGTTTCCTATTTTCTTGTTTCCTAATTCCTTAATGTTTCTTATTTCCTTAGAGTTTCCTTTTGGCTAAAACTCCTTTTGTAATCTCATATAAATATTACCTCCATGTGAGAAGAATAAACAAGAAGAAATATTATTCCAATTTAAATTTCTACAAAATGAGAGTCAACCGTATGAATGACTTGTATGTTAACATGCTTCTTAGTTCTTATTTCTTGAACCAACATGTTAAATTGTTTACCATGTCAACCCTAATGGAATACACTACTCCCTCCCTCCTGTGTTTTCTTTTTATTCTGTTCCAATTTAATATTTTTAAGTATTTTTTTTAAGGCAACCAACACATACTTGCATTAATAAACATTAATAAGATGGCTCTCCACAGGAGGAGTCGAGGGCTCATCCCAAATATAATTTGTCGTAAAAATTGCGAAAAATTGTACAATCATGATTAAAAAGAAACAAATGTAAGCAAACAAATAGTTGCAAGTCATATATAATACTTTCAAATTCATTCGGCCTATTAACATTTGACACAATAGTCGTAGCAAAAGTATAACCATCAACTTCAATTATCACCCAAACCAAAGTTTTACTATTGATATCACAAGAACCAAATCTCCTTTGAACACACTTACGAGTGATGACTTGAGACGCACAAATGCTTCTCTAAAAATAACTTGGACAATGTCTAATCTTGACATTCACAAAATTCCCACATGAATAATATTTTTCTTTGAGAACATTAAAAATTAAAACATTTGTGTTGGCAACAATTGCCAAACCAAGCATCCCAGGTGATACAATAACAAAAGATATAATGATAGAATTCATAAATGTTGACATTCAGAGACAAAATGAAGAACATATTTTGGGAAATTTTTCTGTGTATTCACAATGACATTTACAATGAGTTTATATACAAAGATTCTAACAACTTGACCTAACTCCCTTTCTAACTGTCTAACTGACTAACCATAAGCTTATCTTTATTTACAGTTGAGTCCTCCAAGTCTTCAGTCTTGTCCTTCCAGTCCTCTAAGTCTTCATCCTTGGTAGTACAGTTGTTAACCTCATTACCCCCCTCAAGATGGAAGTGTGAAACAGGTTGAGCACATTCATCTTGGAGAGTAAAAACAAAATTATGTCACTGGTTAAGGCCTTTGTAAAGAGATCAGCAGGTTGCTCAAGAGTTGCAATTTGGTGAGTAGTAAAAATACCTTGCAATATCTTCTCTCTGACTAGGTGACAATCAATTTCTATATGTTTAGACCTCTCATGAAATACTGAGTTTGCAGCTAAGTGTATTGCAGCTTGATTGTCACAATGAAGGGGGATAGGAGTCAGAGAAGGTACACCAAATGCAGTCAGAACAGAGATCAACCATGTAATTTCACAACATGTATTGGCTAATGCTCTATACTCAACCTCAGCTGAAGATCTGGAGGCAATGGTTTGTTTCTTGCATTTCCAAGAAATTAAAGAAGAACCAAGAAATATGCAGAAACCAGAAATTGACCTCCTGGTTGTAGGACAAGCACCCCAATCAGAGTCACTATAAGCAGTTAAAGTGAGAGGGGAAGAAGGATAGAATAAACCCTGACCAGGTGATCCTTTTAAGTACCTTACAAGCTTCAGTGCAGCCTCCATGTATGGGGTTCTAGGGTCATACAAGAACTGACTTAGAATGTGAACTGGATAGGAGAGATCAAGCCTAGTAATTGTAAGATAGATTAGTCTACCTACTAATCTTCTATAAATACTAGATAGATTAGTCTACCTACTAATCTTCTATAAATACTAGGATCAGAAATAGGAGTGCCCTTATCTGCAGATAGGCTGTGATGAGATTCCATAGGAACCTTGGATGGCCTTGCATTTTCCAACGTTATATCCTTCAGAATGTCCAAGGTGTACTTTCTTTGATGTAAGTAAAGACCTTTGTCTGATCTAGCTATCTCTAAGCCCAAAAAATACTTTAGTACACCTAGATCCTTAATCTTAAACCTTGAGTGAAGATGAGCTTTAACAGCCTCAATAGTGATAGGATCACTCCCAGTAAGAATTAGATCATCCACATACACTAATATGGCAGTACAATGCTCCTTGGTCTTAAGAATGAATAAAGAATTATCTGCATGAGTTATGATGAAACCAAAGTCTATGAGAGCCTCAGGGAACTTTTGATACCACTGCCTTAGTGCCTGCTTTAGACCATATAAAGACTTATTTAATTTGCACACCAGAGGAGAAGTGCCTGAAGTGGTCAAGGAAGGAGAGACAAGGAAACCAGGAGGAAGGTCCATATAGACCTCTTCATGCAAATCACCATGAAGAAAGGCATTTGATACATCCATTTGTGAGAGAGACCAGCCTTTTGAAACAACTAGAGCAAGAATGATCCTAACTGTTGTCATCTTTGCAACAGGAGCAAAAGTATAAAAAAAATCTTGACCTTCATCCTGTGTAAACCCTTTAGCTACAAGCCTAGCCTTATATTTGTCCAATGTACCATCTGAGTTGAATTTCAACTTATATATCCATTTACATCCAACTGTATGTTTACTATGAGGTAAATGTTGAACAGTCCAAGTGTTGTTCAGTTCTAAAGCATTGAGTTCACTTTCCATGGCCACACACCATTCATGATATTTAACAGCTTGGTTATAAGTAGTGGGTTCTTTAGGAACAGATGAAATATTGAAGCAAAAGGAAGAATATTGAGGAGATAATTTGTCATAGGAAATGTAGTTATGAAGAGAGAAAGGATGAGAATACCTGGATGTTGAGGAAGCCATGTGATTGATGAAATTAGCTGGAAGGTAAGAGTAGTCTTAATATTTGACAGGAACTTGGATTTTTCTGGATGGTCTAGAAGGAACAGGTACAATTGAAGAATGAGAAGGAGAAGGTGAAATAGAAGAATCATGGTTATGTTGAACAGAGGGAGTAGGAATAGATGATGTAGCAGGAGATGTATGAGGAGAAAGTTGAGAAGGAGTTGTGAGAGCAGAATCTTCACAATCAAGCCAATCAATAACTGATGAAGACTGAAGGATAGGGGAATATGATGGACTCACAACATCAGGGGAAGCAAATGGAAAAACATGTTCATGGAATGAAACATCTTGACTGTAGAAGATTTTATGAGAACTTAAATCATAAAGTTTAGGCTTTCTTATGAGAAGGATAGCCTATGAACACACTCTTAATAGCTCTAGCATAAAATTTGTCTCGACCATGTTGAAGAGTAGAAGCAAAGCAAAGACACCCAAACTCTTTTAGATGAGAATACGAAGGAGGCTTAGAAAGAAGGACCTCATATGGTGTTTTGTTGTGAAGAACAGTACTAGGAAGCCTGTTGATGAGGTATGTGGCAGTTAAAATACAGTCACCCCAAAACTTTAGAGGTATGTGAGACTGAAATCTTAAAGATCTATCTATCTCCAATAGATACCTATATTTCCTTTCAATCCTCCCATTTTGTTGGGGAGTTTCAGTGCAAGTAATAGTCTGAATAATACCCAAAGGAGTTAGCAAAGCAGTAACAGTGGAACTGAAAAATTCAGTCCCATTGTCAGAGTGTATAACATTGATTTTGGAATTAAATTGATTTTGAACAAGGAGAATGAAATTGAGTAATTTTTCTGGAGTTTGATCTTTAGATTTTAAGAGATAAACCCAAGTGCATCTAGAGAAGTCATTCACAATTGTGAGAAATGAATTGTACCCATCATGAGTGAGAAGTTTATATGGACCCCACAAGTCACAATGAATAAGAGAGAAAGGTTTAAGACTCTTAGAATTACTCAATGGAAAAGGACATCTTGTTTGTCTAGCATAATGGCAAACATCACACATGAAATTTTTACAAGCATGATCAGATTTACAGTCAATATGAGAGAGGAGTTTCAATTTTTGAAATGGAACATGACCTAATCTAAGATGACAAAGAGAAATATTGTTGGAGACAGTTGAACAAGCTTTTGTAGAACAAGAATCATCAGAGAAAGAGCTTGCAGAGTCTTTAGAAAGCAATCTGTCAAGACCTCCATCCATTTCACCAATCACTTTGTACTTCTTCAACAGATGGTCCTGGAGTAAGCATTTATTTTGAAGAAATATCATGGAAGAATTGTTATCAAGAGGTAGCTTACTCACAGAAATCAAATTGTAAGAGAACTCAGGCACATACAGAACATTGGGTAAAATAATGTTTTCTGTCAATTGAACATTGCCTTTATGAGTAATGGTGGATTTTTTACCATTAGGAAGATGCATATAGGATAAAACAGGTGTGGGATTAATGAGATGATCAAAAGAGGAAGTAATATGGTCAGTGGCCCCAGTGTCAATATCCAGTTTGATTTGTGATTGGTAAGAGAACTTATGCATATAGAATTAATAAGACTTGTGGAATAAGTTGTGTTACCTGCTGAAGAGGAATCACCAGAATCAATGCTTTCCATGTTCAACAACTTCAGAAGATTATGGATTTGAGTAGGAGTTATCCCAGTGGAATTCAGAACATTGGAAGTAGAAGTAGAAGTGTTTGTGGTGGTAGATGTAGGAACAGTTACTGTGGCAGCAGCATGAGCTGAGTGGCTAGTATTTCCATAGGTAAATCTTGCTCTATAGTTTTTAGGCATTCTGGACAGGTCAGGAGAGGTGCCATGGAGAGGATGCCAATCAGGATACCCATGGAGAAAGAAACATCTGTCTTTAGCATGACTGTCTCCATGACAGTAGTCACAAAAACTAGACCCTCTTGGTTTGTTCTTATAGATACTATTTTGCTTAAAACCACTATTACCCTTGCTTAGTAGTACAGTGGAAGAGGAATCCTCTGAGTCCCTCATATTCAGATTAACTGCAGCATGTCCCCTTTGTTGTTCTTCCTGAAGTAGCATACTCAAAGACTCATTAACATTGGGAAGAGGTTTGAGCATCAGAATTTGACCTCTTGTGGCAGTGAAGCTCTCATTCAATCCCATTAAAAATTGAGTCAACTTATGAATTAGATCAAACTCTTCTTGTTGCTTATTATGACCACAAACACAATTGCAAGTACATTTACTCAGATGAGTAAGCTCATAGTACTCATCCCACATATTTCTGAACTTTGTATAATATGAGGATACAGACAAGTGACCTTGAGAGAATGAGGCAAGATCCTTCCTGATCTGAAAAATCTTAGTAGCATTGGTTTGGTCATATCTACTCTTCAGATCATCCCAAACAGCTTTAGCAGTTGGAAGATAAGAAATGCTTGAAGCAATCTCAGCAGACAATACATTTGTAATCCAAGATATAATCATGATATTGCATCTACTCCAAACAGCAGCATATCTAGAGGTAGCAACAGGTTGAGGACACTGCCCATTTATCATGCCAAGTTTTATTTTAGATTCCAGAGACAAGATCATTAAACGACTCCATTGCGTGTAATTAGTTTCAGTGAGAATATGGGAGATTAATTTCATGCCAGGATTGTCATTAGGGTGTAAGTACAGAGGATGATTAGGGCTCAATTGGATGATAGGTTCTGCAAAATCATACAGATCAACAAGTGTGGATTCATCATCGGTGGTATTGGTAGGGGAATTGTCACCAGGAGTCGCCATTAAAGACGTTGGAGAATTAGGTCAAAAATGCACGAGATGTAGAAGATGAAGATAACTAGATTGATAGAGATTCCGAGAGGAAGAAATCAATCCAAACCAGAAATCACAGCAAGAACAAATACAGAAAGCGAAATCGAAAGCAAATGAACAGAAATTGGATCGAATTTAGCAAAGCAAACAATCAATTTCATATGTAGAATCAATTGCGCAGAAGATCGCGAGGAAAAAAAAAAGAGAAATCAAACACAGAAATACCTGATTTGATTCAACACAGAGCTGGCGCAAGAACAGGATTAGGTTGCAGAAGCGAAAAAAAATTCAATCAGAGCTCTGATACCATGATAGAATTCATAAATATTGACATTCAGAGAGAAAATGAAGAACATATTTTGGGAAATTTTTCTGTGTATTCACAATGACATTTACAATGAGTTTATATACAGAGATTCTAACAACTTGACCTAACTCCCTTTCTAACTGCCTAACTGACTAACCATAAGCTTATCTTTATTTACAGTTGAGTCCTCCAAGTCTTCAGTCTTGTCCTTCCAGTCCTCTAAGTCTTCATCCTTGGTAATACAGTCGTTAACCTCATTATATAATCATACAAAAGCTCCCAACAGAACAGGGAGAAATCATAGGCTCTCGACGGAGTAGAGAAAGCAAGGGCTGTCGACAAATGATAGAAATTCTACTACAATATAAATAAAAGTAACTAGACCAAATCGAAAAAGAAAGAGAAAAAGGAACTAAGCGCCTGAAATACTGAGGGGGTGACCAATTTTAATCCATTTTTTGGGAGAATTTAATTGTTCGGCGACGATTGATTCCATATTTATTCAAAAAAAGCACAAACAAATCTAAAAAATTAAAGTACCAAATTTTGCATTTATTAATTGATAACAATTAATAAATGAAAATTGGGATTCTTTAAATTAAACAAATCAAAAAAGGAAGAATAATAAATGTTTAAGAATCAGAAATTGAATATAAATGAAAAGGGTGATCCAAGTGTGGAGAACAGAGGAAGAAGACAGTTTTTTTCTTACCAATTTTTATTAATGTACTTTTGAAAATTGAACAATTTGTGTAAGAAAAATATGCTATGAATTAAACTATTCACCACTTAGGGGGTTTTTGTTTTTTTTAAGTGATAAGTGCTGAAATCTGATTTCAGCTCTGAAAATTGCTGAATTTTTAAGAGGCAAAGAATCGAAAACCGAATCGAATTGGATAAGTTGTTTGATTTTCTATCCGAATTCATTTTCAAACGATTAAAAAAAAAAAAAAAAAAAAAAAAAAAAGCAAACGTAAATGCATTATGCCATGTAAATGGTTTAAAAAAAAAAAAACCCCAAACCAAGTTCTCATAGTTCACTTTCAGAGGGATTCAGCAGTATTTTCTTCACTTAAAAATCAGTGGCAATTCAAAGGCTTTAAGGCTGGAAAAAAAAAAAAAACCAAACAAGTGGAATACCTAAACAACCTCTTATTCCAAGGTAAAACCTCTTAATAAGAGGTAAAGAAAAAAAACAAAGGCCCCCTTAATACATGACTACCATTTTCCCTCCAAAATCAGCATTTACTCAACAATATACCTCTTACATCAACATCTATTTTAAATTGGTTAGTGTGCATCAATATTAAATATTTGTTAGAATATTAAGAGATATTCTGTAGGAAAGAAAGTATTTAGTTATCTAAGTTGGTATTGAGTCAATCTAAGTTATCTTAGTTAGAAATATTTCTAATTAAAATTATATTTACTATTAAAATAAGGAAATTTGTTAAAATTTTACTGAAATTATGACTCGTATGATATGATTTGTGTATAAATATGAGTATCTAGCGTATGTAAATTTTGAAACAGAATGTAACTAAATAGTAATACTTTCTTTACTCGAAAATATCTCTTAATATCCTAACAAATATCAACTATTTTGATTTAATCTTTAATAAAAGGAATAGATGATCCCTCAATCTCAATAATGTTAAAGTACGAGGAAGAGTTAAAAAGTGTAAAAAGGAGAAAGGGAAAGATTTGATTTTGTGGCACATGATATGATGGCTTGTGACTCTAATAATGGACCTTAGAGCATGAAAGAGATGGGCTGCCTGGGTGTAATTATTATTCTTGTGGAGGGAGCTTCATTTTTATTTGACTTATTTTATTTGATCATTTATAACTACAATGCAATTTTTTATCTTATTTTTCCTATTTATGTTTTATATTTAATTGATCAATTATACATGCACAAATTCTCATGCCATAATAATTAAGTGATGGTATAACTACTGAAAATGTAAATATTAAACAAGACATTTATTAAGATTTCTTAAACTATGTAATTTTATCTTGTGGCCAAACATAATGAGGGAGTATTATTCTTGCCGGCTTGTTCCATAAATGATTCACAAAATTCATCAAAATCTGTCGAAAATGAACGTTCAAAAAAATTTAAATACAATTTTGTTGCAATTGTTTTCATTTGCCAAAAAGTAAATTGACCAGAACCCCAAAATCAAATGATGCGTGACAAATTAACGATTACATTTAAATTGGGTTTCACCGAAGACCAATTGGATTTAAGTTTAAAATTACAACGTGATAATCGAATAAAATTTGAGTACATTGACCAATCCCGAAAGGGTACAAGTACATAGACCAAGGATACATTTTGCTCCAAGATTTACACATAACAACAGTGTGCAGAATAGTCGATTATGCACATCAAAACCAGCATCACGTATGAAACAAGAAGCCCGTAACATACATTTCATTGACCGAGAGGAGGACCAAAATATACATCTGATTGCTTTACAACTGCAAATTTACGATAAGGTAGCCTAATTACAAATTCAATTAGCCACTGTATTTTGCAGTGTCAGACCACTCGGAAGTTCGCTTCTTACAGGAGCTGTTATGGTATCAACAATAGGGGGTGCTTTAGACTTTAGAGTTCACTTTGCAGATTTGATGGGGTGGTACTATTTCCCCTACTGCAAGGAACCAGAGATGGAAAATAGTGGATATTCACAAGACAAAATTGGGAAATTCTTGATGTAAAAAGGTTTTCTTTTCTACGAGGCTTGTCAAGGGGGGGGGGGGGTTGTGGATGCTAAGGAAGATCATGACTGCTGAAGCACTAGATTTAATTCTCGGGCACATTTTGCCAGCAGACCACCTCTCCTGCACACGTGCAAGAGTAAATAAAATTAGTTTTCTGTGCAACAGACAAGTTTCAGAACACTTTTAAGCAAGAAAATGTACTTTGTGTATAAGCAATCTGCATGACTGCATGTTCCAAAAAAGTAGAGAGAGGGAGATGCATGAGAATATTTACACTCTGGAAGTGGAAGATGATGTATAAACAGAATATATGTAGAATGTCTTTTAAGGTGTTGTTCAGTACAACTTTTTATGCAACAAGGTGTTCTACAACACCTTAAGCACAATCTTATGTACTTATTTTTGTTTACATAGCATTACTCTTTCAAAGTTATGCCTAACATAATTTTATTACTACCTCTGTCCCTAAATGAATGTCCGTTCACAAATTGTGCCTAAATGAATGTCCATATTTTTGAGAAGTTACAAAACTTTCCCTTACTAAAAATCATGTTTTAATTTGCACTTACAATAATGGTGCTAAATGGTGATATCATTAAGGGTGTTTATGCGGTGGCGAAGTCGCACAATGGGGAAGGACTTAACTTTTGGAAATGGTCAATTTAGTACCTTGATTTTTTTATTAAAAAAAAAAGTGCATGGAAAACAACATTTTGTCGATTTTGACTCCCTTGATATTTGGAAAAAAATTGTACTATGATATCATTTTGACCCCTTTTATGCCAATTTTTTATAGGATGAGTGTAATTTTTATCTCCAACCAGTTTTAATTCCCTTAGCAAAATTTCTGGCTTCTCCACTGTGGTTATGTATTTATGCAATAAAAAGTTCTTAAGTGGCAATTGGCATGTTTACCTTATTATAGCAGGAAGAGTATTTTGAATCTTTTGGAGCTGCGTAAAACACTGATTGCAGCATTCACGCCTGTTTTCCAAAAAAACTTTCCAGTTATAGATTATTTTTCTATAATCTAGTAAGAAAATCAAAAGTAGCCCCATAGTATTTATTACTGAATGATACCTTTCTTCTGCATGAAGATCAACACCTACAGTCGGTGGTGCTGAGATGGTTGAGTTGACTACGGGCCCAAAAACTGCTACTAGCTTTAGCAGCATTTCTAATGAAATGCTCGCATGCCTGTAAATTTAACAATTTACCCATCAATTCAAATTTACATCATAAAAAATGAACGGAAAATACACACTTTGGACGTTCATTTTTTTCTTCTAATTGCATCACTGCCCTTCCCGAACATATATAGGGGAGACAGAGTGACTGACTGACCAATAGACAAACAGACCTGAGAAAATAGTTTACAGTATCTTGCAGATGTTTCTCATATTTCAGTGAGGCTTATAACAAATAACTCAACAATGCGTCTCTCTCGCACTTTTATTTTATTATATTGCAGGGTTTTTGCATCCTATCCTCATTACGTTACAACGCAAAGTTTCGGTTGCCTGCTTCCTTTGACACAATGTTATGTCTAAATCTCATAGCAGCAGCACGATCCCCCCCCCCCTCCAATTTAATTTTTTACTAGTTATACGGCCGTGCTTCGCTCAGATACAATTTACTTTAGGAAGAATGTTGTTTATACATATAATGTATTTAGTTATTAATACCACTTTTGTATAAGTAAAAAGAAAAAAAAAAGAATGAGAAGAATATAGAGAGTTTTCTTTGTTGCTCTAGATTTCAAACTCTTCCAAAATTTCTCCATTTATCGCAGCCATAAGTTTCTTTCCTTACAATCTAATTTAGGAAAATTGTTATTTGTACTCATATTTAGTTACTAATACCATTTTTAGTGCAGGTAGAAGTAAAAAAAAAAAATTAATGAGAGAAATATAGAAAAGTCTTGCAGTCTCCTAATAAAGTCTTCTAATAGATTAGCATGGATACAATTTACTTTAGGAAGACTGTTGCTTATACGTGTATATAGTTACTGATACCACTTTTAGTATAAGTAAAAGGAAAAAAAAAAAAGAATGAGAAGAAGAATATAGAGTCTTTATGTGGTGCTCTATATTTCAAACTCTTCCAAATTTCTCCATGTAGCGTAACCATAAGTTTCTTTCCTTATAATCTGTTTTAGGAAAATTGTTATTTGTACTCATATTTAGTTACTAATACCACTTTTAGTGCAAGTAGAAGTAAAAAAAAATGAATGAGAGAAATATAGAAAGTCTTGTAAAGTATTTTAATAATTATAGATGCTTTACTTGTTATATCACTAGTACTCTCTAGCCCGTGCCAATGGCACGGGGCAGTATGACAAAAAGGAGAAAATTAATAAGGAAACGAAACCCCCAAATCATATCTATATATAGCTAATTCTTCTATCTCAGTCAAACTGCAACACGACTGAGTCCAGCAAAATATCACGTTCATCAAGTACAATCCAGATAATAGACGTAAAAAGGAAATAAAATGAAAATCAACATCAGTTCCTTAAGCATATGACAATCACTACTTAATATTGAACTAAGTTTATGCAATGCACTTGTCGAGTAAAGTATCAACATGAAAACTTTCAATTCCTAAAGCAGATCTCTGAGCTTGATATGAAAACCCAACCTTAGAAAAAGCAATTAAGTTAAAATTGTTAACAACCCAAACAATAGCTAACAAACAGATTACCCTCCCAATCAACCACACTATCCCCTTATAACCCAAAAAATAGATATTAAATATACAAATTATAAAATTGGCAGATGTAGCAAAAGATAAGCTAAATTAACCAAGCATGACAAAAAGGAAATTCCACAATTAACCATTACAATCAGCCACAGACCAAAATACCGATTGCCAAAGAAAAATATAACCATAAAAAACATCTGAAGAGACTCAACAATTCAATCCAATACCCAAAAACTCAAATTCTCAACCTTAATCACCATTTAAACACCAAAAACAATAGACTCAATCAAGATCTTAAAAAGGGAATTTCCAATTGAAAATTGACCAAGTTCAGGTACCTCCCTGATCGAGCAAAACAAACATGGGCAAAGAACCAGGATTGGACTTGAAAGAAATCCCAAATTCATCAAACCCACGGCACCCTTTTCGATTCTCTTTAGGATAAATCACAGTATCAGCCATACTGGCACCATACTGAGGATTACCGAAGTTCCCAATCGCACTATCATGGTTACCTTTAATTGACTCAGGCGAAGTCACAGTCAAGCTATTCTTTTCAACCACGAACCTACCCAATACAAATTGATGGAAACTAAGCAACATAAACCCTAGAAAGAGTGGAATAGTCAATCTTTGAGCACCGATCTTCCCCAAATTTCAGAGAAAGAGAGAACTGTTGGGATAACCATATCAGAGGAGTTGAGAATAAAACGGACCAACACCATGTTCTGAAACATAAAGATAAATTAGGAATAACCGTTGAACCTTGAAGCTCATGTTTTTCAGAAATCAAATTTTATGCTTCAAAATTGAAATTCTAAAATAAAGCATAATGAAATTATATTACGGAATATACACATGGCAAGATTAGATAAGCGGAAAAATCGAAGATGGGACGAATGAATTGGAAAGAAGAAATTGAGAACTGGGAAATGGAACTCAATTGCGCAGAACCAAGGATTACGCTTGAAATCTTCATCCTCATCTGAATGTTTAATCCCTCTCCTAATAAACTTCGAGGGGCACTGAAGAGTTCCTGGAAGAAGATAAAATCGAGCTTTCCTGGGAAAAGAGAAATCGTCAAGAGGAGAGAATGATAGTGTAACTGTTGTGGGCGTAAGAGAAGAGAGGGTTGGGGAGAATGGGGGAGACGGTTTGAGGAAGAGGGGGTAATCGGTCTTTGAGAATAACCTGCAGCAGCAGTGGGTTGAGCGTTAGTTAGGCGTATAGGGGAGTGGGTTAGTGGAGGAAGTTAGGGTTCAATATTCATTTTCAGCCGTTGGATCAATTTTTCAAGAATCAATCCTGACCGCTCTTTATGTGAAGATAAGAGACAGTTAAACCCTCTGTGTATTGTATTATAGACTAGTACTCAAATACCCGTGCCAATGGCATGGGACGGTGTACATGGTGGTAAAGTGAAGAAAATTAAAGAATCCTTTTCAATTTTGTTTTTCTCACACGTAAATTCCCATCACAACCAATTATCTCCATCACAATCAATTTTCCTCTTTTCCATGTCAACTTCGAACCATACATCCATACCCATTACCAAACTAAAAAGTTCTATAGTCTATACATCCAGTAAAAGAAAATAAGTTCTAACATATGTTGATTTCAGTTTCTACTAACCAAAAGCTAATATATTAAATAGAAACGAATAATACCATTCTTCTAAAATTATTGATTTTTATATAAGGACACCATTCAGCAAAAGTACATAGATCAATAAAAATTAGTGCCATATAATCTCTATATTCAATGTATGTTGGTAACAAATTCAAAACAAAAACCAAAATAAAAATAAAAATGAGCTCTTGACAAATCAACAAACACATGAAGCGCCTTAACAACAATCTCATAACAAACCTATGGTGCTCGGGGGTTGCAGCCAAAACATTCAGAAAGATAAAGCAATGGTGAAGGATCAATAAGGCATTTTCATAAGAGCATTCATAAGGGCCGTAAGATCAATTTTCTGAGAGTCAATCTTGGTCTCTCTTTGTCTTGGCAGTTTTTTCCATTTCCTATTGTAATATAGACAAAACAACTTATACTAATGAATTATCAACTAATGAATTATCAAATAAATGTATATATATATATATATATATATATATATATATATATATATATATATATATATATATATATATATATATATATATATATATATATATATATATATATATATATATATCAATATATAGGCATCTTTATGGAAACTAAAGACCATTAGGGCAATTTCCAAATTGCCACTTATGCACAATCAACTTCCCCTCCTCAAACTCTAAATTATTCCCTGTAACTGCACAATCAAAATACCTAACTCCGCACTAACCTCCATATTAATCCTAGCATAACTTTGCGTAAACCCTTTCCACCTATTCTCATCCATCAAATTATCTATTAAAAATCTTTATCCGTACAACAAAACATCCCACTCAACTTTATTGTCTTAAAGACTTCCCTCTTCTTATGTTCCTTCTTCTATTTCTCATCATTTTTAATAGGAGACAACAACACAAAATCCTTCCCTATCCCCCAGGACTCATCATTCAACTCTTCCCAATTGATTCCTAATCTTTTAGCACAACCTTATTATTTAGAACCTTGCGAGGTTATTGCCAAATCAAAGGCACTATGTTATGAGAAGGTATTGTCCCGACCTAAAATGAGAACCTTCAAGGTGCAGCATTTTATTATCAATATATTAAAAGTATTTACTGAAAGCATATATGGAAATCAATACAATGAAAGAGCTGCAAATCTCATTTAATTCTCTGGCTGCGAAAAAAAAAATTTCAAAATCAAACACAATAGCCTCAAAGGGGGCGATCGTGACATTACATCCTCAAAGATAAACACCCGACAAAGTGAGAAAAAGGGAAGTGCATATATTTGACAAAAAGGAAAATTCGAAACTAACGACCAATGTAACAAAATTTAGTGACAGAAAACATGAACCGATAAAGAACATCACACGAAACATTGATTAATATATAAATTGAGAGTTGTATAATAAATTCTAGTAAAACCAAAACATTGATCTCCTATTTATGTAATTAATTTAATGCACTACTGAATCAATAAGCACACGTGTATACACGTATTCAACATAAACTTCAAAGGCATTATCATTCAGACCTTATTGAGAAGAGTAACACTATCATTTGTGAAATACTTTTGGATTGCATTTTATTTCCTCTTTATCATATCAATTCGCGTCAAGAAAAAGAGAAGAAGTTGCTTTCTAGAATAAGAAACGGCGAATATTAAAGTTTACTATCTAATCATTTGCTTTTGAGTAATAGTTCAAAGATAATAATCTCTTATCAGTTCCGTAAGTTACGTCAAGGATTGGACTTAGAGGAGGCCAAAGGAAAAGAGAAGAAGCTGAAAATGTCCAGCTAAAGAGGAATAATTATAAAGTCATAACTAAAACCTTGAACTTATGTGTTTATGTATTCACACAGAAGCATATCCATTGAAAAGGGTTAAGAATCTCAACAAATTAAAAAGATTTTCTCTTAACACACTTGAATTAATAGCACCTAACATAACATTAGCGACAAACCGATAGAATTATCAAATTAATATGAATTACAAAATTTGTAAAAATAAAAGGGGAAATATCACTCCCTAAATGTGGTCCCTATCATCTTCAACACATTTGCCTTCTTCGAAAGGTATGACGAATAGCCCATCGCTAAACCCAATTTGCATTCAAAAAGTGCAACAAAGAAACCTAACAGAGTAATTTTAAGAAATATATATATATATATATATATATATATATATATATATATATATATATATATATATATAGAGAGAGAGAGAGAGAGAGAGAGAGATGGGGGTAGAGAGAAAGCTTACCTGAAGCATTAAAATTTGTCCTTAGTATGATTTGGGGAGGAGATGGGAGTGAGAAAGTAGTATCCCGAAGTCGAAATCCATGGAGAAAAGGCAAAATCTTTTTCGATTTAGAGAGGAGATGAGTAGAAGGAGTCCAACGGATCTGAACTCTTTTGGTCAGAGGAGAAGAGAGGAAGTGGACGCATTTCTGATGAGTGAGCGATTGGTGGAAAGAAGAATTGTTGCCAAGGAAGGAGAAAGGGCGTACAACGGAGATGAGGGATAGTAAACGACGACGGCGACGCAGATAAGAGAAGATCGAGGTAAGGTTTTCGCAGATCTGAGCTTGGACGGAAATTGAGGGTTGTCGGTGTGATGGGGTAGCCGGTGTAAGGGGTGGCCGAATGGAATGGAGAGAGGGGTGGCCGGAGCTAAGGAGGGTGGAGCCGGAAATAGAAAGAGTGTGGGGTGATTCGTAACTGCCCGGGGAGAGATCGTGGGAAGAAGGTGAGAGATCGTGGGAAGAAGGTGAGAGATCGTTGGATAATGGATTGTTGACAGCCGTCGGATCAACTCTCCAACTTTAAATCCTAGCCCCTCTTTATACCAGGATAAGAGGAAGTTATATCCTTCTTGTATTGTATATTAGATTAAATAGAGACATGTTGATGTGGCGCCACGTGGCGCTCTAGCTTCAAGGTTTTCCAAAATTTGTCCACGTGGCGTAACAACAAGCTTCCGCATTGACTTTTATATAAATAGATTTTTTTTATCTTTCTTTTTGTTTCTTTACTTGTTAGGATCAAGGTTGTCCATTGGTACTAGCATTTAGCGCACATATATAATAGGTTCTAAAGAGAGTCAATGCAATCACTAGGACCAGAAACATCTACATGAGTTCTCACCTGATTTCAGCATTTTAAAAGGGACTGACCAACTCTATTGCAGTCACATGCTACAGGCCTAATCTCCAGATGGATAAACTATGTTCATGCTACAGGCCTAATCTCCAGATGGATAAACTATGTTCATGCTGACAAAACAGGTCAAATTCTCTCTTTTGCCTTCCTATCTTAAGAAGAAAGCATGCCTCATTCTCATGTACCAGACAAAGGGTCCAGAACAACGTACCTCATCTATATAGATCATGAAGTTTCTGAACTTTAATGCTTTTGAGAGATGGAATGATTCGGCATCATGGGTTTTCATTGGGTTTGGTCCACATGAAATCTCCGTAATGGAGTGGCTATGGTTACCCGGGAGACTCAGTCCATATGGCATAAAGTGATCAAGAGCAAGTTCAACCTGTATTTGAATGGGTGGGACGCACGAATCGCAAACTCAGACAACCAAAAAAAAATCCCTCAGAATTCATTAGCCGATGTAATTCTCTTCACCTTTTGTTAACACTGTTTAAGGTCCAGGGTGCAGGGGCCATGCTAATATTTGTTGTTAGAAATACGTCTGGTGGGTGAGATAACCTTTTAGAAGAATCATCCTCAGCTCACTCGTTATTAGGGAGGAAACCTTTATTCTTGGGACTCACATTTCTTTATTGGGCTTAAAGATAGGGAACCCAGGGATTTAAACTTCTTGGTATTTATCTCCTCTGCAGCTCTCTAATAGTGCCTTGATACACACTCTTGGGTGTCGAAGGACCCGGTCTGTTACTATTGTCGGTCTCTTCTGTTTTATCTCACTTTCCCCTCAAACTCACTGCCTTTTCCCCCCTCTTCTTTTTTTGGAAAACTCTGGTTCCTAACAAGATCAGGGCTTATGTTTGGTCTCTGGTTCTAAATAAGCTTAATTACTAATGATGTCCGGCAAGCTCGTAGGCCTTGTAAGAGATTTTATCCGGACTGGTATATTATGTGTAAGCTTGCTTCTGAGTCAAATGATCATCTCATTTTGCATTGTGATGGAGGTCAATATCTCTAGGATATGTTGTTTGGAGTGGTCGTGAGTCATAGGTTTGTACAGAATCAACATTCTCCTTTTTGCAGTATTAGGGATTCGGTTAAGAGAATAATTCTATTGTTTAGCCCGATTGTTGGATATTTGCTATAATTTAATGTTGCACTTTTTTTTAGTTAGTACGAAGGAACTTTGAGCAATAATTTTAGGTTAATTTAATTATCCTAATGAAAATTTTAAAATTGCTATTGATCGTATTTATAATGGTGTATCAATAACAAGTTTTATATTTTTATTAGGATAATTAAATTAACCTAAAATTATTGCCCAAGGTTCCTTCGCACTAACATAAAAAAAGTGTGACATTTATTCTGGGACAGAGGGAGTATTATGGTACATCTGACCAGAGTAGAATTCTACTTTTTATATCAGTTGATTTGGAGGCACTTGTTTTGTGTCACGGTGGTGTATATGCTTCATTATGAGCCTGGATCAATAACAATTTTAAAATTTTCATTAGGATAATTAAATTAACCTAAAATTATTGCTCAAAGTTCCTTCGTACTAACATAAAAAAAGTGAGACATTTATTCTGGGACAGAGGGAGTATTATGGTACATCTGAACCGAGCAGAATTCTACTTTTTATATCAGTTGATTTGGAGGCCCTTGTTTTGTGTCACGGTGGTGTATATGGCTTCATTATGAGCCTTGGCTAAAGGTTCCTCTAAAGGAAATCCCATTTTCACTATGCAGTGAGATTGGATATTTTGATATCTTCAATAATATTTATTTTTCCTTGTAATGTTTTCTCTCAGGGTATGTTTGGCAACCTCAATTCCAAGACTTGGATTTGGAATTGGAAGAACAAAATGAATTCCGTGGAACTAATTTAACCCTTTCAATTCCAATTCAATGGATAGGAATCGAGTTGCCAAACATACTATCAGTGGACATTTAATCCTATGTTTCTTCTTTTATTCTCAAAAGAAAAGGAAATAATATTTGTGGGTTGCAACTTCATTTTTGACAAAGGCAAAGCCACCACAGGGCTGAGAGGGGCTATGGCATCCTACCCTTTTAAGCTTGTGCAATCACCTCCCATCCATAAGATGTCTATAACAGTTTATTGTTGTTTTTTTTTTGTTTTTATTTTTCGATAATTATGTCTGTAACAGAATCCTTTTGTGCGATATAGTGATACTGATTTACTGAAAGTTTTAACAAGTGCCACTGATAACCTACCAAATCATTACATTTCAAAGTAATCATTATCTTTATTTCTAGTTTCAAATCAATGCATTGGCTAGTATAATCAAAGTATCTGCAAAAATAATATCTACCACACTAACTGTTATTGATAATAAGGTTTTGATAAGTGAAATTCTATATAGTTAACTTGGCCCCTAACAGACCAATCTGAAGGCCTCATCTTTTCAGAAGCCATATGGGCAATTTTTAGAAACTTTCTCAGTATCATATACCTCCTGAGATGGATAGAATCCAGTGTGCCTGGAGCTTAGTATCACTCGGTATCCAATTTTCCCAGTTAAATGGGAAAAATCATGCCATAGAAACATGGCATAGTGCCATACACTTAACTCAAAATGATGTAACCCTCATGTTTTTTAACCCATAACTTTCTAAGCATGTTATCTATTCAAAGAAAATTACCTTTCTGTCTTGCTATCAAGTAAACCCAAAAGCACTGGCAGCAAGCAAGAGAATAGATCTAAAGTTATAATTTCCATCTTTCCCAACAGAGCACAGACAATGTCTGCTTGTACCTACATTAGTGAGTAATTTGTTTTACGGAAAAGACATGGATAGCAAATCATAACTAGGCATCAGCAAAAGCGAATAACACAAGTCCTACAATTGAATACTCACAGAATGATCAAGCAACTTTCTTAAGGCATTGATGGCACCTTTAACGTCATTCCTTTCCCAAAAATGTCGCACCACCTGTAAGCCCATTTGAACAAACTTTATGCAAAGCTAATACACAAGTCCTGGAGAAGAGGTAACTTCTCCTCAAACTAATTTTGGCAACTAAGCCAGTTAATCACGCCATTAATAGGATGTTTTGAAGTACATTAAGTCTTTTTTATTATTATTATTATTTTTTTTTTAATTAATGACTGACTTAATCTATTACAAGAGTGGTACTTGAAAGTGCAAGAAATGCATTTGGTGGGGTTTGAACCTCTGACCTCTAGTATGGAAAGGGACATCGGATGCCGCTTGAGCTAGAACTCTTTGGCGTACATTAAGTCCTTATACACTGGATAATATTACATACAAAAAACAATATAACCTTTTATCCCTATAATTGGGGTAGGCTACATGAACCAAAGGCAGAATCCATTGGGTCAAGTGAAAGTATTAACCAGGCAACTCAAGAAAAGATGACTGAGGTTTTGAAATGAGTAGTTAAAAAGGCAAAAAAGCCCAAGGCAACGTGAAATGCATTAACCAGACAACACTTACTTGCAGCTTTGTTAGGCGGGATTGAAGTGTATTCAAAAGAACATCATGAGTTTCCATCAAATCTTCAATAACATCACTGTCATTCTTAGACGTCAATCCCAGCCCAGCTTGCTGAAAGTCATCCTGGTAAGTTGCCAAATCAAAAGGTTATCACTTTCCATTGTAATGAATGTAATAAGACCCGAAACTTAGAGCACATCCTACATCAATAATTGATGTATGCTTAAATCAATATAGGTGCTCTTAAAAGTAAAGGAGATGACACCGAAATATGATTATGCATATCATCAGTGCTCTTACCAATATATTCGTTGTTGCACTGCCATCTTTATATTGACTAATCACAACATAATCTTTAAAAAAAAAAAACATAAATTACAATAAAGAAGGAAAACCCCTACCTGCAGCGGCGGAGTTTTTGCTTTTTCATGTATTATGTGAGGGGATGGGTCGAGTATTTTTACTACCGCCATGGGGGAAATTTCAGCCTTTTCGTGAATTATACGTGGTGCTATATCAGGTGTCCGTACAACCACCATTGGAGAAGCTTTAGGCTTAACACGTTGTATTCGATGGGCAGTATCAGGTGTTCGTAATACCTTCATAGGGGATGCTTTAGCTTTTTCCTGTACTATTTGAGAGCGGGGATTGGGTGTTCTCACAACCCGCATAGGGGATACTTTAACTTTCTCACGTACAACTTGAGAAATCGTAGCAGGCATCTTTACTACCTCCGGGGAGGACGTTTTAGCTATCTCCGGGACGGCAGGAGGGGTACAATTAGGTTCTCTGACTAACTGCATAGGAGATGATTTAGCTGAAAGCACGGCATTAGGGGGTGTAACAGGCCTCCCTCGTAATGGCATGGGGCTTGTTTTAGCTTCAACTACAACATGAGGGGCCGTATCAGATGTCTGTTCTTCCTGTCTAGATGTTTTAACTTCAGCTACAACAGGGGAGACTATATCTGGTCCTCCTACTACGGGCGTGGGTGATGATGTTGCTTCAACTACATAATGCTCTGCCAAATCAGGTGTCTTTCCTACCAAAACAGGAGGAGTTATAGCTGTCTCAGGTATGACTTGAGGGGCGATATCAAGTGCCTGACATTCGGTCGTGTCCAACTGTTCTCTCTTTTCAAACCTCTCAACCAGACTGCGTGTCCTTCCGTGCACAACTGCCACTGTTAAAAGAAAACCATGGTAAGAATCACAATACATTCTTTTAGGGGGCGTTTGGTTCGGTGGAAAAAAAGTGAAGGAATGGAATTGTCAATGGAATTGAATTCCTTAAGGAATTGGAATGGAAAAAAACTGGTCAACCCCCTCCGTTTGGTTGACACGGAATGGAATGGAATTGTCATTCAATTCCTTGGCAAATCATGTTTGGTTTGAAAATATAAATTATAGGAATGGAATGAAAGCATATAAAATGACCAATTTACCCTTTTTTTAAAAAAAAAAATTGGGAGGGGGGTTGGGGGGTAGGTAGGCGGTATGCAAAATGAGTAAAAAAAATTTTTTTTCGTGGGGGTAGGGTGGGGGGAGGGTAGGCAGAAAAAAAAAATTCGTGGGGGTGGGGGGGAGGGTAGGCAGAAAAAAAATAAAATAAAAAAAATTTTGGGGGGGGGTGGGGTGGAGGGTGGGGGTAGGGTGGGGGGAGGGTAGGCAGAAAAAAAATAAAAAAAAAAATTCGTGGGGGTGGGGGGTGGGAGGGAGGGTAGGCAGAAAAAAAAATTAAAAAAAAATTTTTTGTTGGGGGGTGGGGGGTAGGGTGGGGGTGGGGCATAGGGGCTGGGTGGGACTGGGTAGGGGCTGGGTAGGGGTGGGTAGGGTTTGGGGGTGTTTTGGTCAAAAAAAAAAAATTTTTTTCCATTGCCAAAGGAATTGAACTTTCCATCAATTTTGTGAAGGAAAGTTGAATTCCTTCATTTGAAGGAATTCAACTTTCCTTCGGAATTTTTTTTTAAAAAAGATTGAACCAAACAGAGGAAAGGAATGGAAAAGAGGGAGTTTTCCATTCCTTTCCCCCACTTTCCTTCCAACCAAACGCCCCCTTATTTCCATGACATTACACCAATTGATAACTACCTCCATTGACATATTTAAAAGAATTCAACCCTTTGCCCAAATCAATGGACTCTTTGCCTGAAAAGTAACCAAAGAACATCATTATTTTAAAATAGAGCCTTCATACATTTAATATGACAAGAAATACAAAAAAAAAAAAAAAAAAAAAAAGTATCGGGAATCTTTCACAAAGAATATGAAGAATATGCTAGAGATCCCAACAGAAGTGTCACATAACTTCACACAGAAGTCCCAGTGGATGGGTCAAGCATGTGTTTGATCAGGATCAAATCGTTTATTGGAGGAGCCACAGATTGAGCCATTTACCAAGCTTAACACATCAGTTCGAAGTCGAAGTTGAGACATTATTTTTGGATCACTAGCTTTCCCAAAATAATTGAAGATAAACCACAAAATGAGGACAAAGTATCCATCATCCATCTACAAAGTACAATAAGAAATATACAATGCTGAACTTCTGGATGGATGCAAGTTACAAAGCTAACATATAATCACTTTTTTCAAAGGAGTTAGTAGGAAGAAAATATAGATATGCCAAAACTCGGAACTCTGAAACCAAAAATAGCAAATAGGGTGTTCTTTGTTGCTTTGTTTAAAGTTAAAGAGAGATTAGCAAGACAGAGAAAACGTCATTACTACGTTCCTGCAAGTCAGCAACTGCTCCTTTTACTAGTTATGTACTAACAAAAGAGTAAATGCAACACATTTAAAGTCAGGGCATAGAGATCACATACAGGTAAACAGGCAGGCATTATAAAGGACTGCTTATGTGTAGACTATAAAAGAAGCCAATTTGAATTTCGTAAGGGGATACCAGATGTCAGCCGATTGCTCAGTAAAACCAATTAAAGAAAATAAACAAACTAGATTTTGATCAACTCTCCAATCCTGGGAAGAGTTACAAAGACTATACGAGTCTAGACATGACAATACTCAGTCACGAGTGAAAGAAATATGGCATGTATGGTTCAATGTAGTTAAACTGAATAATAGCTCACACAGAACAGTAGATAGAAAACCTCAAAGTATAAATAGAAAAACGGTCATAAAAGGAAGTGCTTAATAGTTTCCCTTACTGGAAAGAGTCCTTGGAGATGAATGAATTTCAAGTTTCTCTGCAAAGCTCTTAATAATTGGAAGTTTCTCCTCTGAAGATCTTTTAGCTGGATCATCCACTAATAGCCTACTCTCAAAGTTTGGACTCTTTGTAGTGCCTAAACCAGACGTCATACTTCCAGTAGATAGAGATTCAACGGAGACCGATATCCTCTCTAAATCTAGTTTGGTGCTGGACAGCCTTCTGGCATGAGGCGGCTTAACTAATGTTGTAATGTTACCTCTTCCACTGGCAATTGATTCTCTCCTAGATTTCAGTGGATCTATCAGGTCAGGAGTCTCACGAGGCACAACTACAGGCACTGCAAATGATTCTCCCTTCGTCAGCTCTCTAGTTTTAGCATGCAGGCCAGCAACTGGAACCTGCTTTGTAGTTGCCAAACTATTTATATCCTTTGAATCAGATGGGTCTATATCCTTCACCAAAAATTCAGATTTTTTAGAGGAGATGGGAGTCCCACCTGCAGGTTTACATGCAAGAGAAAATCATAGGGTTATAAACAGAAGAGAAGAAATCATCATTCGACAAGTCCAGTATTTTCTATGATAGCAGACTATTTCCTTGTCCAAAATAAGAGACAACAGGATGTCATGCAAATAAAGTGGCCAACATCTTCTGGACCCTATATTGTTGTATGAACTAATAATCTGAAAATAAGATTCGAACGTGAAACTGTAGGTCAAGTGTCTCATAGCATAAATGATAATACACACACATCAGCAAAAACAATATAGATGGAAATCCAAAACCAAAAGGAAAGGTTGTACCCTAGGCATGCCATCAGATGACGTTAATTCTGGCTGTTAAATATTTAGTTTTACTAGAGGTTTCGCCCACTCCAACTTGAGCTAGCAATTCGGACCTTAAAAAGAACACATAATGTTGAATTTCCAAGGAATTTTTTTATTAACAAGTTATACGGTTTGGACATTCTTCATATGAATAAGGGTATAGTATATTGTTTGGATAGTAAGAAGGTAGAGAGACCCTATTCTTTCCTGGTGATGGGATCATATTTCTGAATCCAGTGACTAAGGTATCGCTATATCTTTGAAAAAAAGAGTCAATTTACTAATATGGAAAGCAAAGATATTTTCACGCGGTCAGTAGATTGATAAAAGTTATGACATCTAGACTAATAACTTAAAGGATTCTTGTAGCTTGTTGAGACTGTGCATGTGTCAGAACTTTCATACTTTTTCAAGGGTAGTCTTAAATATCATTTTTCTCCATGATATTCAAATAAATAAGAGTTGCTGGCAAACAATTATGTTTCTTTTGTGTTCCTTAAAACGAATGTGCATGCTTTTAGGTCTCCTCAAGAGATTAGGATTAATAACCATGTCTCTTCCTTTTCCCCCAATGAATGTGCACGAGTTACTTAAATATCAGAAAACAGTACCTATCTATTGCAAGAGACTAACTAAGACCACGCTATCTTTTTATGTTCTGATATTCCTTGTGCATAGGTTTTTTAGGACAATGGACTAACCTTAACAAATGATAAGCCAATATATATATACATATATATACATATATATATATTTTTTCTTTCTAAATCTGTTTTGTTCAAATCCTAGTCAAGCACACCATAAAACAGGAAATACTTTAGACCCCTAGGATGCATCCATACAGCTTTATGGAAAATTGGTTGATATTAATTAAAAAATAAAAATGTTATAAAAATATTACTACATTTCATCGGTTGTGTTCTTTACATTTCAACTTTCATATTCTGGTGGATTTCTACATTATATTTTATCAATCGAAACCAGCTCTTTCTTATCATGGAGTAGTTTAGTTGTCCATGGGTATGTTGCGCAGGGGAGGGGTCAGTCTGTTTCTAGCCTTCTGTTGCCAGAGTTGAAATGCTAGGACTGAAAAATACTTAGATAATCATCAAACAAGTCTCAAGTCTCGCATGTGATAGCAGATTTGAAATATTTAAACAAGAGAGATAACTACTTACAATCCACGTATATATTCTTTATTTCTTTAGAATCATCATCTGGAGAAACGCTGCGCAAATTTGAACTAGACTTTTTATGGCTCCCAACTTTATCCAATAAACTTCCCTGGAGATCATTTTTCTGCTCGGAATGACTGTCTTGATCAGCTACTATTTTATTTGCATATGGCTCAATAAGCTGACACAAAGAAAAGAGTATATACATCATTCAGTTATTTTATAAATTTAAAAATACCTCGAAAAGGAAAAACTTCAGAATCGTTTCTGTTATTACTTTTAAAGAGAAAAATAAGATTTTTGAGCAACTTAAACCGTCACAGAAGATATATACAAAAGATTTTCAAAGAATGGAGCAACACAGGATGGAGGTAGCTACCGAAACATCTGCAGCCCAGACTCCAACAGAGTTCTGATAGTGAGAGCACCCCAAAAGTTTTCCATCATGGATACAGAGGTCACCCAATGTTGACCACTCCATTTCAACAGCATCATGAGAAATTACTGGCTCCCATGAATAGACCTGCAGTTCGAGCAGGCATGGATATGAAGATTTTCAAGAAAGCAAAAGCCTTGATTCAAAATGGAAAACTCAAAATATGCAAAACCTTTAAACTGTTGTCCAATCCACAAAAAAGGGTTCTGCCATCTGGGTGAAAGGTAATTGATCGTACTCCTGTACCCTAGAAAATATAGAAATCACTCCATTGGTTGAAGGCAGTAAAGGACAAAAAAATAGATATCAAACAAAAAGTGAGATTTGTGGCCAAAATAAAATGGATTTTAGAGCAGTTTTACCTTAAAAGTAAATTTCTAGAAAGCATAATAAAACAGAAAGAAGTTACAGGCATGCCAAAAGAATCATATCGCAAACACTGGAAATCGTATAAGACGTTGCTCAAATTGAGATGAAAAATGTGATTAATAAAACATTAAGTGAGGTAGTTGTCCAGTAAGGAAGCATATATAACCACTAATAGTGTCACCAATCTACCCAGGGGGTGGCAATAGTCCAACCTGATACATGATGAAGCCAACATTCATGTATCTGAGCAATCCTGGGATATCAGTCAGGATCGTTGGGATATCCAAAATCTACTATACTGTTCAGATATTATACAACTATCTAGAGTGGTGGTACACGAGTTCCCATACCTCAGGTCTGGTCGATCCAATCAATTCAAAAGTCTCCAGATCCCAAAATTTCACAGTCTTGTCTGCTGAACCTGGAAATGAATAGTAGGTTAATACAAATAAACAATCCAGTGTTAAGTAACAGGAAGAAGAGCATATTAAGAATCTCTACAGACTACATAAACTCGGTATCAGGAAGCAGAATATGGAGAAAAATGAATTAGAATTAGCCAACCCGTCATTGAACAACATTTAACTACTTCGAAAAGTGCAGTAGTGGTGATTAATTCACATTAATATCGATGCCACATCATCACTACCATCAAACACCAACTCCCTAAAGTCGATCTGATTACTCTAGAAATGGTAAATCTGACCGAGTTGGGTTGCTTTCACTGACATAAAAAAAGAGGTACTGCAACTATGATAACACTGAAAAGAACAGTGCTATTTAACTCCAAAAAGGCCACCAAAATTCTATATTTTTGACAGTCATCAAGCTAGTCAGAGCTGATATTTTTGCTATATCATAAATTCATAATGCATATATTTTGTGTATGGATTTGCTTTTGTGCAGTAAATGAGTTCTGACTTCCAAAACTTGTATAACCATAATCAATTACAAGTCTGCTTGATGTATCGTTACGGGATCCACATCAATATCATTGAATCAGAGGCAATCAGCAAGTCGCACTGAATGCGGACTGAGCACATTGACAAAGAATGAAAACTGATGTGAAATATGTTCAAAGTGCATGTAACAAATCCTGTAAGGCACAAACTTTAACGACCCCGCAAATATGTTCAGTGAAATCAAGATGAAGTAATATCCGAAAGCATCATAGTTTCTTGTAACCAGAGGAAGAAGCAAATCAACGAACCACGCATATCCATCATATTCATTTAAATGACCTATTCCCATGTAAGAACTAAGAAGTCTATTATTCTTTCACCTTCGGATGATTGAAAATGAATACCGAGACTTAAGGTTTGCTAGTTTACGAATGGTGATGACTCTAAAGATACTGATGCATTCTTGCCCGCATTAGCATTATGAAGGATCTGACATTACTAGCCAAACAAGTGTTCATACAAGAAAATTAACTAAACATAGTCAAAGAGAAGCCAAAGAGAAACGAGCATACGAGGTGGTATATTTAATCTTGGTAGAGTAATCTAATCAACAGAAAATCAAGCAATTTGCATAAACTTATGATGCCATCCTCCCTTGTAGCATCATATTCACAATTCTTTTTCTTTTTCTCACGCCTTCGTATTTGATCCCTGTGAGGTGGCTAGGTTGGGAATGGGAGAGCTGATACATAAACATGGAAACTACACGCATATATATATAAGGGTGGAGGAGAAACAACTATGAAATTGTTTCTCCTCGACAAGCCACACATACCTGTTGCTAGAAGGAACTCAAGGGGATGAAATTCGATTGATCTAATGTGTCCTTCATGTAACTTGAAATCATGCAAGAGCTTTCCAGCAGTTAAATCCCATATCTGTCCATCCATCAGCGAAGATGATTGAGGCATAGCCGAGCAAAGGAATTTTAATTACAATCTGATATAGTCATGTGTATTACCTTTACTGCATTATCAAGTCCACCAGAGACAACCCAACGACCATCAGGAGTAAATCTGATATTACTGATTCCTCGAGTATGGCCCTTGTACGTGTGAATGCATCCCTTTTTTCTGATATCCCAAATCTTTAAATTGGTATCCATGGAACCAGATGCAAAAAACTCTCCAAATGGATGGAACTCGACAGCAGTGCAATAAGACCGGTGTCCAGAAAGAGACCTAAGCACTATGTTTCAAGAATAAACCAGATTCAGAGCTTGGTGGATAAATAATCAAGCTCTTCAAGCTGATAACAGCAATGCAACTCCAAGTAAGTGTTTGATAACAATAACTGCTCTAACTTCAAAAACTTGGTAAAATATGCATCTTGCCAAGGTGGTAGGAACATGACTTATCACATCAACAACGAACATATTTAAGAGTTTCTAGCATGTTAATATGTTCCTTACATGTTACATCAAATGTAAACCATTCAATCTAGCCTCCGTGTGATGGCCCCCAACAATCAAGCGGAAAACGCCTAAAATTAAGGTAGTACTCTAGTACATGGGGACTGGACCCAATGCATAGTGGGAGCTATTGTAGCACCTGGTTGCCCTTTTATTTTTACACTGGTACATGGGAACCAGATGTATATTTGGAAATGGAAATTCTAGCTTCACAATATATCAATTGATTCTAGAAAATAACAAATTAAGTGCATGGTATATACAACTTGGGCTTTCAGGTTAATGAGACTAAGTACATTTTTTTTCAGATCTCTTTTATTCTCTAGGAGAGAAAGATGTTAGCTGCAAGCCTGCAAGCATAATCAAGGGTGTACCTTTTGTCTCTTCTAAATCCCACAGCTTTATTGCACCTGAGGAAGCTCCAGCAGCCACTAAGACTTCTGCTGAATCAAAAGCTACAGATTCTACTGGACTTGTGTGACCGCATAGGCTCTGCAGTATAAATTAATGGGAGAAATACCATGGGATTAGGCTGCATTACAAGGAAGAAACATCATGATACTATTGCAACAAGGAAGACATTACCATGAAAACTTAAGCAGCATTAGGGAAGCTACACGAACATGACAAAATAATTGTGTTCCTCTTTACTCCCCCAGGGGAATTTGATTTTTTCAACATACTGAAGTAGTACTTCATTTCCTTGAAACTCAAGTAAGTGTCCATTTCTTGACTGAGGGGCGTTTAGAAAAAGTTGACTATTAAGAAATTTTAGTACTAGCAAATATCCCTTACTATCCCTTCTTATTGACTTATAGTATTAAAACTATACAACGGAATATGATGCTTATTAAAATGTGAATTTAGTAACTTTCTTAAAATAGACAATCTTTTAGAGATGACATTTTCCAGAAACACTCATTTAGGTCTGAGGCTTTGTCTTGATTTTTCTTCAGACTTATTTCTCACTTTTAAATATCTTCTTAGCTTCCATTTTTTTTACAATTGTGTTCTACCATATCTCCACTTTTTCATTGTTTTCTCGCCTCTCATTGACGAGTCCATATGACGTTTCATGTTAGCCGAACGAAATCATGGGACTAAGCCTTTGTACTCATTTAGGGACTGAGGGAGTAGTACACATGGTCACTAGTCTGTAATGTTTCTCCTTGAGTGATATGATATAAAAGTTACATGTTTCTCTAAGTTGGGAGAAGATCCTAAGAGGATAAATAACATAGTGAATTTTGGTTTCATATTGAGATATATATTATATTCTTTTTTTTTAAAAAAAGAGACATACATTATATTCTTGTTTCTGAATATCATTTCCACTTCTCAAGAAAAAGTAAAAAATCTCAGGAACATCAATATTAAAATATTGTGCAGGGGAAGCCATAATCAAAGCTTCTCACTAACTGGGTCATGCTAGTAAAGAATATTTCTAGTCAATGTTTTGCATTAGCAAGCCACAGATCTCTTATAAACATATACTCATTTCTCACTTCAGCCAAAGAGATTTTCAAGCCCTCTTTCAAGATTAAACATCATTTTAGACCCTATGGTTTACAGTGTCTTATCACTTCTGTCATTCATGCACTGACGCTCTGCCTGCTATGCCTTGCTAACGACGCTCATTGTAACATCCACTTCAAAACTGTTGATGCTTGGGTTGGATTGTGGTCACTCCTGCCATTGCAGCCGCCACTAGTCTTGAAAACCAGTACCGTTTGACCCAATCGTCTGGTATTCAGTTTGTTTTTCCTTGCTCGCATTTTCAACTTCACCATATATATGTGTAGAAGTACTAGAAAGAAGATGCTATAACATACTCCCTCCGTCCCAACAATTGCTTCCCATTTTTTGCCAAGCACGCAAATTAAGAAAATAGGGGGGAAGTAAAAATGTTGTGAGTGTAATTTGAAAATAGGAGAGAGAATGAGTGGAGAGAATAGTAAATTATAATGGTGTTGTGAGTATTAAAATAATGTAGGAGAGAGAATGAGTGGAGGGAATAGTAAAGATTCCTTTGCCAAAAAAGGAAAGTGGAAGCTATTAACGGGACACCCAAAATGGCAAAATGGGAAGCTACTATTGGGACGGAGGGAGTATTGTGTTGCTTCATTATCCACAGGAAAGACCACACCACCAATCACAGACAAACATCATCACCTATTTGTTGAACATTCCATAGATGACAGATTAATGAGACTCATGCCAGCAGGTCTTCAAACGTTGAAACAGATCAGAACTGAAACAGCCACTTAACATATCTCTCTGGTCTCCACTAAGATAGCTTCTCTTTCACCGGTTATCTTTGGGGGTAAAAGTATGCATGAGACAACATTTATCGTAGCTTTCCAGCAATATAACTTAGATAGTACTGTGGTTGGGTCTGAACGCTTCCTAATTCAGCTATACATGTTAACTTTTGCGAGTCAGATTTTTCTCTTTAGCAAGCAGCGAGTAGAGTAAGCATATGGTAATCCATTTCTTCTCCATACAAATCGAGAAGCTTCCAAGCTCTCCCTCGGCCTCCTGATTCAAGAATTCTCAGAGCCCTTAGTCTCCTCTTTGAATCATACACAATTCCGGACTGCTGATTTCTGAAGATGAATTGAACTTGGGGTTTGTTGGCACTCAACCCATCATATCTTATAGTAAGTACTCTTTGAAACCAAATGTTGAAGTAGTTTTATTACATGCACATTCACTTTTGTTGGCATAGTTGCTACTATATCTGCCGCTTTTGATCCATGCTAAGCTACTTCTTTCGACGCAAACTACTGGCCGCATCATTGCTTCAGCCACAGTAGCAACTTAACATAGCTCTTGCTTAGTTATGGCTAGAACTGTAGTTGCTTGTCATAACATAATTACTTCTTTTGACCGCTCCTTCTCCCCCCCCCCCTCTCTAATGTGGCATTTTTGCTCAAAACATCAGTTATACTAAAGATGATTGTTATTCGTGCAAACAGTAAGCAGAAATATAAATGGGACAGAACTGCTTGATTCATCCATAGATGAACTTAGCAGACTCAATCCACCATCTGAACCATTACTAAACCAGGTTTATTAACAGATTCAACGTTGCAAAATATTTATGGCATACAACGTTATGGAATTGAGACTGTATATTCCCTAGGTCTTTCCTTCCCCACGGTGCAGATATTCTAGATGTTCAGATCTGTCATAGGTCATGAAATAACTTGGGGGTGAAATAGTACCAGTATGGAATTTAAGGTATTATGTATTTTTGGTTACTGAGGATTAAAAATGCAAGTTTTAAATTGCAGAAGGGAAATTCAATTCTTATATTATTAATTCTTACCCAGCACAAAGATACAATTTTACATATCAACCAAAGACACCATATTTTCCTGATCAGATACCATAAAGTTAAATGTCAATTTTCCATACATTCAGATGTCGTCACCTTCAGCAAGCTCAAGCGATGGACTTACCACTATAGATGTCGGTTTGCCAATCGACCAAAGATTCACTTTTTCATCATCTCCTCCGGTAAGAAAATTCCGACACGTCTTCTTCCCAATCTTTATGCAATTCACATTTGCTGAATGCGCCACAAATTCCTCTACAATCATATAAGTCAAGGCAAAAGCACAAGAACACATCTAAGCTCATACATACCAAAACATGCCTACTTCATTACTATCTTAAATCCTCATCCAATAAAATTTACGCACAAAGTGACAAAACACCTATGTAAAAAGAAGAATATTTCTTAAAATCAACTGAGCTATCTATAATTCAAAGAACTTTAGTATTTTTTTTTTTTCCTTTCTCCTTTAATTTTTTTTTTTATTTTGTTATAAATTAAGCTGAAAGTACTTATAGATACATCAGAATTTTAAAAATTTCAAGCCACAAACTTCAGCGAGTAAACAAATGATCTAAATGAAGTCCAGTTTCAGTAAAACCCAAAAAAAAAAAAATGAGGAACGAGTAACCGAAAAATATGAAGAGGCACAATTGAAATTTTGAAGCTCAACAAAGCAAAAGGATACGCAATTTATAACCGCGCTTCGCCATTTCAGAGACGAAGCTTCAACTGGTAAATTCCTGACTGGTGTGAAGAAATCAATCTTCTCAGTCGCCGTCGACGTTGTCGGTGGTGATTGCGGGAGATGAAAGCAATGCAATTGTAGATAAACGCATACAAATTGACAACACAAATTTCAAGGTATATGTAACAATTGGTGAAAACGAAATCCAGAATAGGATTCACACACAGAGATTCAACACAGTCAAGAGAAGAAATCAAAAGAGAGAGAGAGAGAGAGAGAGAGAGAGAGAGTGTTTTACTTTATTTGGAGAGACGCACGCGTTTGGGTTTGGGAATTTGTTTTCCCTTCTTCAATTTAACTGTACGTGTTTTGTGTGTGTGTGTGTGTGAGATTATGCGTGAGAGAGAAAACAGAAAGTCATTAATTACTTAAATGAACACTACATAATTACTTAAATGAACCACTACATGTGGTGGGTATTTGGCAACTATCAATCATGAAAAAATTAGGTCATAATCCCTCACTAAAACCTAATTTACGTCCTAATTCTAAGACAACAACTTATCATATTTACTTCATAATCCTATATTACAAAATAATTAACCATATAATCCCTGAATACCCCAAATAAAGCCTCCCTCTCCCAGATTACCCCTACACAAAACAAATACACCACACACACTCCCACCCTCTCTTTATATATACTTTCCCTCCCTCTGCTTTCTCTCCGACCGGCGACCCTCCTCACCTCACCTCACCTCCGGCGACTTCTACCCACCCCATCCTATGGCAAATCCTCCCCTCCCCCTTTTCCGACAACTCATCCCCTCCTCTTACCATCCAACTTCGACCACCAAAAAATGTCAGATCCAGATCTGCTCCGACATCTCCTCCTCTTTACGCCGGCCTTCCTCCTCCGGCAGTCACGCCGTTCACCATTTACTCTCTGACGACTTGAACAAGGCTAGGATTCTCGAACACTAGAGAAGGATCGACGGTAACATTCTCGTCACGGTCGCCGAACTCATCCCGGTAGTAAAGCAGCTGTCGCTGCTTGATGTACATGACCTCATCGTCAGAGATAGGGGTGTAAATGGTTCGGTTAGGTTCGGTTTGGGCCAATTTATGGACCGAATCACTAGTAATCGGTTTGGAAAAATATCAAATCGAATCGAACAATGAAAAAATTTAAATCGAACCAAATCGCCATGGTTTGGTTCGGTATGGTTCGAACCGCGGTTTGATTTTACAGTTCGAACCGCGTGTTTAAACCACAATTCAAGCCACGGTTTAAACCATGAAATAGAACATTGATTAAACCATTAATTAAAATATGGTTTCAGAGTACACAATTCATTGTCATGTTTGTTTAAATTTTTCAGACATAACATACATAAGAGATTCAGTATTTAAACACAACTTGAAATTGTGCTTCAATGTTTATGATAAAAACATGTCACTTGAGTATTTGTAATGGTATGTGCTAAATAGTGAATTAACATTATTACAAGAAGATTAGCCAAAAGAAAAAAGGGTTATGGGCTAAAACTCATGAATAGAATTAGGGATTTTCAAATCTAAATATAAGGTGAAAATGAAATATATGTATATGTACGGTTAATATTGAACGGTTTGGTTTATTGGTTCGGTTTGGTGGTTCGGTCTCGCGGTCTCGAACGGTGGTTTGGGGGTCCAAATCGCAGACCAAACCAAACCACACGCTTTGACAATTTTTGGAACCAAACCAAACCACTATTGCTTGAAAACCGAACTAAATCGCATGGTTTGGTTTGATTCGGTTTCGAATCGCGGTTTGAACCGAACCACTTACACCCCTAGTCAGAGATGACCATTTCTGGAAACAACTCCACCACTTCCGCCGCCATAAATGTGCTCAGCTAAACAATTCGTCAAGCAGAGAAACAGAACAACAAAATTGAAAAATTGAAAATGTTGCTTGAAATAAATCTTTATATCAAATTAGAAATCTGATACTCAAACAAAAGTGTTTTTGGAAATAGAAAATTCTCTTTCTCTCTCTCTCTAAAATGAATGTGGAAGAGGTGATGATCTGAGAGGAAAAGAGGATTAGGGATTTTTGGGTGGTGGGAAGAGATTTGAAGGAGAGAGAAAGAGAAGGAGAGTTTTTTCTAGTGATTTTTAGGAGAGTGTGTAAGAAGTAGTAGAGAAAGTGGCTAACTTTTTTAACAGGCTTTTTTCTTAATGTTGATACTTGAAATGTTATTCTTTCCGTCTCAAAACAAGTGGCTAACTTTTGTTTCTATCTTAACACCAAAAAATTCATTTCATATCTATTTTTTTTGTTGGAGTTGATCTTCAATTTGATTTCTATCGTTAATAATATAAACAAAAAATGTTTGTGTAATTTATATATATTTATTTTCTAAAGTAGCTAATATTTAAGAACAATATTCTTAATATTGAGAAGTTTTCGATTATTAGTCATTAGCCGGAGTTATTTGCCTTTTAAGTTGACAAATGAGAACTAACCGGGAAGTTCTCATTTGTTGGTGGTCGGTTGGAGTTGGTCATTTTCTTAATTGAGTGGACAACTGAGAAGTTTTTAGTTGTTTGTTGCCGGAGTTGATCCCTGATCGGAGTTAGTCGACTTCTTAATTGCCAACTGAGAATAACTCACAAGATCCTAATTGGTGATCGCCGGCCGAAGTTGGTCGTCGGAGTTGATCGTGTTCTTAGTAGTTTAGTTGACAATTGAGAACTTACTGATAAGTTAAGTTCTCACTTATTTGATCGTCGGAGTTGGTGATCGCCAGAGTTGATCGTGTTCTTAGTAGTTTAGTTGACAACTGAAAACTTATTAATAAGTTCTTAATTGTTTGGTTGCCAGAGTTAGTGATCACCGAAGTTGATCGTGTTGTTAGTGCAGACAACTGATAACTTACTGATAAGTTAAGTTTTCAGTTGTTTGGTCGTCGAAGTTGGTGATCGCCGGAGTTGATTGTGTTCTTAGTAGTTTAGTTGACAACTGAGAACTTACTGATAAGTTAAGTTCTCAGTTGTTTGGTCACCGAAGAGGTCGCTGGAGTTGGTGATCGTCGGAGTTGATCGTGTTTATAGTAGTTTAGTTGACAACTGAGAACTTACAGATAAGTTCTCAGTTGTTTAGTCGCCGAAGTTGGTGATCGTCGGAGTTGAGCGTGTTCTTATTAGTTTAGTTGACAACTGAGAACTTACTGATAAGTTAATTTCTCATTTGTTTTGTCGTCGGAGAGGTCGCTGAAGTTGGTGGTCGCACGGAGTTGATCGTGTTTTTAGTAGTTTAGTTGAAAATCGAGAACTTACTGATAAGCTAAGTTCTCAGTTGTTTGGTCGCCGGAGTTGATCGTGTTCTTAGTAGTTTAGTTGACAAATGAGAACTTAATGATAAGTTAAGTTCTTAGTTATTTAGTATTCGGAGTTAATCGTGTTCTTAGTAGTTTAGTTGACAACTGAGAACTTACTGATAAGTTAACTTCTCAGTTGTTTGTTCGCCGGCGTAAAAAAAAAAAGCCGCCAGAGTTAATGATTGCCGGAGGTGTTAACTGAAGAAGATGGGGAGGGGGTGACCTAAGGTGATGGTGGTTGGAGAGAGTAAATTGATAGAAATGGTGGACTTAGCAAAATGATGGCAGGGTGAACTTAGTAAAATGATGGGAGGGTGTACTTATTAAGCTGAGGATTATATGGTTAGATGAAATATTGCTTGTCTTGTGAGATAAAATTTATAAGTTTGAGGGATTATACGGTAAATCTCCCATCAATCATTTTGTAAAATCAAGGCTTTTCTTTTATTTTCGATGTAACTTTTTAATTAATTAAGTAAATATTCAATTTACATAATATTATCCGTAATTAAATAGATACTCACTCTATCCCGAAACAAATGTCACATTGTATTAGGGGCGGAGACCAATAATTAAGGGATTCATAAATTACATTACCCAAAATCTTCAAAAATTAATTGTTTTCTACATAACTACCTACGACGATTATACTCTCTCCTCCCAAAATATTTAGAGTTCTAGAATTTTTCACACAAATTAAGAAATGCATTTAATACATACATAATAGCTAAATTATCCTTGAAATATTTCAAGCACCCAGACAATTAATATATATCTACATATCTGAAATGTTAGGAATATATATCTACATATCTGAAATGTTAAATGTTAGGATTGTTACTTCAAAATTTTCATAACCATCAATTTCGTTTATACAATATTATGTTAGATGTTAGGATTGTTATTTCAAAATTCTCATAACCATCAATTTCGTTTACACAACATTTATTTTTGTAATACATGCTACCTCAAACTTCATCATAATTGCCGACGAACCGTATCACGTCATTGCTTCTTCTCCGGGAAAAGAAGTTTGCGATGCCGTTCACCGGGGCTTCAGTCGGCGGCTCCCTGTCAACAGGTCACCAACTCCTTGACCTTCCGGCACCCTTTTCAGATTAATCGTATGGTTTTAGGATTGTCAAAACCACTAGGTTTATCAAGCGAATTGTAATTACAATTATCAGGCCCAGTTCCCTATGGTATTGAATCGATCAATCCCAAAATCGAAAATCGATGAAATCAAACCATTTAAAAACCGAGCCGTTACAGTTTAAGATTATAAGAACTGAATGTATATGGTTAGTTTATGGTAATACCTGAATTTCGAACATCCCGTACCATGCTCAACCCTACTGAATTCCAGACTAAGAGTCATACTATTCTTTTCTATGTCCTAGGCTAAGAACCTTATTTTGTTTTATTCCTAAAATTGCAAATAATAAATAGTATTTTGAATCTTTTTATCATCTTTCTTTCCTTTTGTAGAATTACAAAAAATTTCAATACTTACTATCCTACTTTTATTCACTTAAATCATCAACGATGTTTTGGACAATTATATTTTTAACGCACTTGCAATTGTATACCTAATTTTAATATTTTCTTAATAAACATGCAAGTTTGGGACAAAAGAAGTAGGGGTCAATTGCAATTTGGTGACCTAAGTTTTACACATACTTGCAATACGGCAGTCAAGAGTGCAATTTAGTCAATCAATGCCCTAAGTTTGCAATTTTTTAGCAAATTTGTATAAAAACTAACGAAATCGTTAATTTTTTGACGGGATAAATTTCATGTACCTTTCACGTGAGTATGCAAAGGGTAATTTCGTCATTTCATGGATAATGTGCAAGGCATGTAATAAAAAATAATAATAAAAATAATAAAATAATAATAATAATAAAATAGTAATAATAATAAAATAATATTAAAATAGTAATAATAATAAAATAATAATAATAATAATAGCAATAATAAAATAGTAATAATAATAAAATAGTAATAATAATAAAATAATAATAAAATAATAATAATAATAATAATAGCAATAATAAAATAGTAATAATAATAAAATAATAATAATAATAATAACAATAATAAAATAGTAATAATAATAAAATAATAATAAAATAGTAATAATAATAATAATAATAATAATAATAATAATAACAATAATAAAATAGTAATAATAATAAAATAGTAATAATAATAAAATAATAATAATAATAATAGCAATAATAAAATAGTAATAATAATAAAATAATAATAAAATAGTAATAATAATAAAATAACAATAATAATAAAATAGTAATAATAATAAAATAATAATAAAATAGTAATAATAATAAAATAAAATTATTTTTTACCCAAAAATAAAAGAAAAAGAAAAACCACTGTCTTCTACCTTCATCTCTTTCATAAATTCCAGTCACCCACTTCATAAATTCCGGCGACCACCTTCCCCTCCTCCGGCGACCACCTTCCCCTCCTTTTCCTCACATACATGACACTCCATCCCTCTCCTTTCTATCTTTTTATTCTTTCCCACCTCCATCCGCCGTTTCTTCCCTATCTCAGATCCGGTGACCACCTTCCCCACTCGAATTTCGGCGACCCATCCGTCCCCTCTCCGTCGACCACCTCCCTCGATTTCCACCAATTTCATTATGCAAATCGGCCATGAACCCCACCCCAAACCCACCGACCGTCATCCCCTCACTCCAACCTTCATTCGGCACCTCAATTCCCTCTCCTCTCCATCAATTGTCCACAGATACACCCACGAACTGAGATTTCAAAATTTTAGATCTCCATCAATTGTCCTCAATTCCAGAAACCTCTTTTTCGGCGCCGTTCCGATCGACCCATGGTTGAAGAAGAAAGGCGTGGCTGGGAATGGAGTTTTCAGATCTAGAAGAAGAAGAAGAGTTGCCCAGTTTTTTTTTTTCTTTTTAACGATTGTTATTTCATTTAACGATTTCGTTAGTTTTTATACCAATTTGCTAAAAATTGCAAACTTAGGACATTAATTGATTAAATTGCACTCTTGGCTGCCGTATTACAAGTATGTGTAAAACTTAGGTCACCAAATTGCAATTGACCCCAAAGAAGTAGTATCTATAAAACTTGTTGATGATAAATTTCTTGAATAATATTAAACTTTCTAAAAATAAAAATTATATAAAATTTTGAATTTAAAAAAAAGGAAGTACCATACTGTTTTCTTTCTGACCAAGAGGATGGGTTTGGTCCAGAATCTTCTTGTTTTATCTAATTTTTGGACCGTAGTATAATTCAGAAAAGCTGAAATAACGTGGTCAAGTTTTATTTGTTTTGGTACACGTGTCAATAGTGGCCCAACCAGATTTCATCTTTCAACCCTACATTTTAAAAAAATGTACTGTAGCATCTATTTTCATAATAAGTGAGCAATTCAAGTGCTGAAACAAAATATTGGTCATGGTTATAGAGAAAAGAACACCAAAAGTTAAATGTCTATTTTTTATTCAATAAACACACTGGAAATAAAGTTATATGTAATTATTGTCAAAATTCTATAAATATTTTATATTCCTAATAAACTTTTAATTTACATGTAACAATATAATAAAGTATGAAACAAACTAATGGGATTGGAAATTAGACATTATTTATTTTAAAATTAAATTAAATATATAAAATAAAAGAGAAGCCACGTGAACGAGTTCAAAACCGTTTGATGTGAACGAGTTTGAAACCGTTTGATGTATTACAGTAAGTAAGATGAGCTTATTATAACAGTCCCTTTGATATATATTTAGGTTCACTTTTAAAATTTGAAGAAGATGATTATTTTTATAATTACTTGGTTAGACAGTTTATTAAAACAAAGGAATATTTTATTTTTACGATGGAAGGACCAATAATCCAATTTGATTAGGGAAAGGGAAGAATGTCAGCTAGAATATAGATGGAAACTTACTTGTTCTTAATACTCCAACTTCACCTTTATTCCTTTATTTTAATTTTAATTGTAATTGTTAATCAATTTACTTAAGGTTTGCAGTGTCTTAATGCGTGGGATCATGTGAAACCCCAGCCTGTTTCTCTGTCTTCTTCGGGCAAATGGCACATTAATGCGCTTAAGTTTAACGAGAGTTGTCATGTGACTACTTTTGGCAATTTCATTCCTAATGTTCACACTTTGTAAAAATGTGGGACATTTTTGGATGAACACCACACCAACGAAAATGGATGAATACTAACGACTGAATGAGAAACTTAACGAGATTGTTTTAAAATTGGAAATTGTACTAATCACCTCAATTCATAGATATTTTATTGTGAAAGTGTGTGATGTCACACGCACATTTAACAAGTCAAAGGTTGATTTTGTAAAAACATGGATTGCAAAATGTGTATACTTAATAAATATAAGTGACATGTAAACGTACATGTATAAATCATTAAAATAATGTTATTGTAAAGTATAGAATATTAATTAAATGTGTAGAATTCTCGAGGTGGAAATTACCTATTTATGATGGGCAGAATGGTAATTTCACACAGCCTTAATCAAAGCAAGGTGAATTCCTCGATTTGATGCTGCAATTGTTTTCCTATATATAGAGGCTTACCATCAGCCTAGAAGACAACTACATCATTCTTATATACTCTCTCCATAATCTGAGTTTTATGGAAGACACTTAGACACTTATCATCAAGAAGATCTACATCTCCCTCCTTCATTTCTTTCTTCTTCTCCTCCTTCCTTGAAGAACGTCATCAAAATGGACTTGACAGGTATCACGCTTCCGTCTTCATCTTCTTCTTTCTCTTACTTAATCCGGTCTTGAGTGCTTTGGGATTTATGGGATAGCAATAGCAATGTTTCAACAATTGGTAACAGAGCCTCTCAAATTTTTAATTAAGTTTGAATTCGTATAGCATATATTTTGTTTTACTTTGATTAATCCTGTTGATATCATTATGTTATAATGATATTTGAATGCTCTAATTCATTGCTAGGGTGTTAGTAATCATTATTTGGTTATGATGGATGTGGTTTTACCCATCCAAAAGATATATTTCCTAGCTTATTTGATGCTCGAAACCTTGAATATTTAATGTATCTTCTAGTGTTTTGAAAGTACAGGGGTTGAAGTGCAATTATTGAGAAAATGGAGGATTATAGCGTACCTTGAAAGCTTTTGGATCAAATTGCAATTTTGGAAAATTTGGGACAAAACGGAAATTTGGAAGTTCAAGGGACCAAAGTGGAAATATTGGAAATTAAGGGACTAAATGGGAAATATGGAATTTTTGGATGAATTTAATATATAAAAATTCGTGGGATTAAATGAAAAATAAAATCCTAAAGAGCGAAGTGCAAAAGAAGTCATTAGAGTGGCCAAAATGCGACGACAAAATTGCGGGACGAAGCGAATACTAAATAAATACAAATGATACAAAATGGCTGGCTGGAAGTGGCCGAGGGATTCAAGGGGTTGGCCGGCCACTTCTCTAGGTGATTGGGGCCATAGCAAGGATTGATGGGCCAAGCTAGAGAGAATTGGGCCAAAGCTGTTTGGCCAAAAAAATTTAAGGCAGGCGCACGCCTAGTCCCATTGGGCGCACGCCCGGAAGTATCCAGATTGAGTACAGGCGTACACCCGGTCTCAGTGAGCGCGCGCCCGGTATGTACGGACAGATGCAACCAGTTTTCTTATTTTGAAAGGATTCTAAAGATTTTCCACAGATTTGCACAGAATCAGCCACGGATTTCGAGAGATTTTCTATTTTGACTAGAATTTTGACCCTAATTTGTTTCCAAAAATGATTTCCACCTCCCTCCTCCTATATAAACAACCCTAGACTAGTTTTGTATCATCTTTGATTTTTTTATCTTTTCTTTTGGGATCTTTGGATCTTTTGATTTTTATCATTCTCTCTCTATATTTTTAGTTTAGGTTTTATTTATTTATGAAGATGAAAGAACAAGGTTTTGCTTTATTTATTTTAATGGCCATTCAAGGCTAATTTATTTGATTCATGGATTGAGGTGAGTAACAATTTGATCTTTATGCTAAGGTTTTAATTCTTCCTATCTCTTTTTCGTTCTTGTTCTTCTCAACGATTTTAATTTTGTTCTTGAGATCAATTGTATTGACCTAGCGGAATATACTTTTGATATCTTGAATTAATTTGGATACGAACCATTGCACTAGCGTGGATGATTTGTAATTTGACCATTATTGAGAAGAATAGATTCAATTGAGGACCTACCGGAAATCAAACGAATCTAGGTTCCATTGTTCTTAAGCTTTTAATTGGATTCTTGAATGTTTATATTGACCTAGCGGAATATATAAACAAGATAGAATTAGGAGGATTTTAATGTTCTTATTGACTTACCGGAATATATGAACATCTTAACCCTAGATTTTTGTGAACGAACCCAAGAATGAGATTGAATCCTTTTTACATGAAATAAAAAGCATAAAGTGATAATTGTTATGATCCCCAATCCATGAATCCCTTGTCTCTTGATATCTTTAATTTATTTATTTTGCTTTCTTAGTTTTAATAATAAAATCAAAATCAAACCCCCTTTTCCCTTTTGTTTTGTTTACACTAATTAAATCAACTTGTTAAAGCACACGAGTCTCTGTGGTTCGACCCTTACTTTTGTACGTTGCTACTTCGGTGACTTGTACACTTGCAAGGTTTTTATTACACAAGTGGATTTTTATCCATCAGGTTAAAATTATGGAAAGGATTGAAGTTTTACTCGAAAGGACTGTGAATATTGCAAGATTATCCCATTGACACAACAGAGCGTTTTATGTCGCACGACCGTATTGGATCTACTTGCATATTCATGTCTTGGTTAAGCGTTAATTTTTGCTTGCCATTTCATCTTTTGTGTGAAGAAATTTTTTTTTTCTGGAAAATAGGCTTGCTCGGCCGAGCACTTTCCTTGACTCGACCGAGCACTCATAAACAGGTGCAATCAAAGGGCACGAACAGTTTCTCCTTGGAGCGACCGTGCGCTTCTCTTTGGAGCGGCCATGCACTTCTCCTTGCAGCGGCCGTGCATTTCCCTTGGTGCGGCCGTGCATTTCATTATTTGCCTTTTAAAATTCTGGACAAGTAGTGCTCGGCCGAGGCATAGCCCTTGCTCGGCCGAGCAGTCCATGTTTCCATATTTTCATATTTTTCATAATTTTTCATTATTTGCCTCAATTTTAAGTTAAAACGTATACTCCCTCCGTCCCAGCCCACTTAGGAAATTTTGAAATGGCACGGGAATTAAGAAATACTATTATTATAGTATTAGGAGAGAGAATGAGTGGAAAAAGTGTTGTGAGTGTGAAAAATTAAATAGGAGAGAGAATGAGTGGAGGGAATAGTAATTATAATGGTGTTGTGAGTATTAAAATAATGTAGGAGAGAGAATGAGTGGAGAGAATAGTGATTTAAGGTTTCCATTTTGGGAATTTTTAAGTGAAGTGGGACGCCCAAAATGGAAAGTTTTCTTAAGTGAGGTGGGACGGATGGAGTATTGTCAATCCTAAACTTGTGATTAATTATATGCTTAACAATTTCATTCATTTCTAAACAATATTGTCGCCAAAGTGATTTACGTTGTTTAGATACGAAATTGTGAAGTGATGAATGTTTATATTAATATGTGGTAACATGAATTTTCCAAAGGAGATCTTGTTATTGACTAAATATTTGCATTCGTGGGATAGTAATTGAATAAAATGTTTGATCATTTTGAATACTTTGAACCATCCCAAAGGAAGACGGGTATTTAAAATGAGTTGTTTATATTCTTTATTATCGGATAACAAATACATTAAATGTTAGGACATTTTTTATACTTGAACCGGCCCAAAGGAAGGCAAGTATTTGAAATGTGTAGTTTAAAGTCATTTATTACCCTAAGATAAATCAAATTATGAGTCAATTCGCAATCCAAAGATTAATTTTGATGTCATGTTGATTTTTTTTTTATGGGATTCATTGATATAGTTAATCACTTTATTCATTATGTAGTTTCTTATACATATTTTTTGTATTCATTATTCGTTCTTACCCAACAGATTTGATAAACGCTTCATCTATTACTACTGCTATGAACAATGTTTCGATGCTTAATGGGACTAACTTTAAAACTTGGAAAAATAATATAACGATGATCTTAGGCTGTATGGACATCGATCACACATTAGGGAAACCTAGTCCCGCTGCTCTCACTAAAGGAAATATCGTTATAGAACGAAAAAATATTGAGCAATGGGAACGGTCCAACCGTGTGAGTCTAATGTTCATGGAAAATGCAGTTTCGAAGACATTTTTGGACAATGTCTCTGAGATAAAAAATGCTGAGTTTTTTCTTGAATTCTTGTGGAAACTTATTTCCATACGGTACAAGGGTAACGGAAATCTTCGGGAGTACATTATTGAATTATTTCATCATTCGATCAAACTAAAGGCACTTAAGTTAGAGATTTCGGAAGATTTGCTCGTTGTAAGTACCCAAATCCGGATCGTCCAAATCAGTTTAAAGTTAACAAAATCCGTTAATCGCCCGCTCCAGTTAACCGAACTCGTTAAACTCCCGTTCTTGTGCTAACGAGACGCCTCGGGGCGCCCGTGCATCCCGACGTCGAACCGTACCTAACACGTGTCATCACACGTAAAAGCACGGCTTTCCCGAAAACGCATTTTCCGACACTTTCCGGGGCGTTTCGGACATTTCCTGACCGTTATTTTAAAAACGGACAAAACCGGGACCGGGAACAAATTCCCATGAAGCCGGTGACTCGAGAGGGCACGTGGCGGCCATGCCACCTCCTCTAGTCACCCTTCAATCAAATTCAAAGGGAAAAAACCAAAATGCCCCCTGGTTTGCAAGCCAAGTCCTACGACTCACTTTGCGCACATTTTAAATTGCCAGCAAGTCCCTCAAATTCTCAAAATACCATAAAATCCCCTGGATTCAGGCCAAGTCCGTCCGGACTCCTACTGCAAATTTCACCTATAAATAGAAATGGCTGTCAAAGCCAAAAAAACAGAAAATTTACCCCAAAATTTCACATACCTGTAAGTGCTCCAATTTGAGCTTGTTAGAATTTTCGTTAGAAAATTAACGAAAGTTATAACATTTCTAACAATTTCTAACAATCCTAACCTTTCTAACAAAGTGAGGGTAAAATGGGCATTGTTATTTAAGGTTAAACCTTAAAAAGAATCTCAAAAAAGAAAAACAAAAGAAGAAAACCATAAATAGAAATGCTGGAAACATAACTCAAGCCGTTTAATTTGAATTTCAAAAAGAAATATTCCTCTTGTCCAAAGCTGGAGCTGCATTTAATGAACAGTGCACGCTGAGGGTTCCCATCCGCGCGGATGAGTTTGTCATCTCAGGAGGGCTATAAATTGAGCCCTCCAGTCACAAAAATGAGGAGGAACAACACATTTTGCACCGAACCTCTGGCGAAATATAGAGAGAAAACAGTGAGAATTCACTTGAATTGTCACCATTTTCTCTCCAATCTTTCCCAACTCATACTCATCCACTCACTCTCATATTAAAGCCCTAAACACTCATACTCTCAAGCCAAACACTCAAGAACACAAGGAAGATTGGTAAACCCTCCTCTTCCTAACCCTAAATCTCATCCATGCATGCATCTTCAAACTACAAAATGTAGTTCTTTCATCTTCTTGCTCTAGATCTAAGAAGATCACCATGGAAGACCATCTCCATGGATGATCTTCTACAAAGATCAACATTATTTTCAAGTTCTCTTACTTTCTTGCAAAGAAAACTCATTTTCAAAACCCTAAAAACCATTTTCAAGCATAAAATCTCATTTTCAAAGGGTAAAATCCCCCTCCCCAAGCAAATGAAATGCTTAGTCCTAATGTACCCCAAGGATGGTTTGGTATAGTTGATTCACCACTAAAATGTATAGTGATCACTAACCAAAACCTAGGGAAATGGGGACAAGCATGGATGCAAAACTCCCTTTAAAATCATATTCTCCTTCTTGAGAAGTTGCTGTCCAGTAGCAATTTTCTCAGACCTCAGTCCATGGTCTTAATTTTTGGACACAGATGAACTTGGAATTTGGTGTTGACTACAAAATACTTTTTGTAGCCAACATCCAGGGATTTCCAGAAATATTTTTACTTTATTTTTTGGGTGAGTAAAACTCCTCTTTTCAAATTTCCTTTCAGAGGCTAGTTCATCAGCTTCTGGAAATCCAGATCTCATATCTGAGGTTTCCAGAAGGTTTTGACCCCTCAAATCTTCTCCAAAATGGAAAATTCCTTCGTACAAATCTTATTTAAGGTGTCTAGAACAACTTTCATTCTCTGAGTTTATCCAGATTATGAAGTTTTAAGACCCTTGAATCCATTTCAAAATCAAAGGTCCACTGCCTTTTTCACTCTGGCAGAAATGGCTCTCAACTTCAAAAGGTCTTTTGAGTACCAAATCTCAATCCAAAAATCTTCCAAAAAATCATGGGATCAGTTTAAAGTCTTAAAAAGATATCCCAATTTTTACTTTTCTGAGTTTCAACTTATTTTGGCCAAAACACACACACACACACACACAAATGATTTTCAGCTTGGAAGACTCGTTTTACGAGGCGCGTCGGGTGCACACTAACGTCCTTCCCGACGCGTAACATGACCTCCGAACCTAAAATCTCTGATCTAGGGCTTTTTTCAAAGTTTTGGCCCTCAAAATTAAAATGGCGTGGCGACTCCGTTTTCGTTGATTTTCTTTCAAACAAAAAATGGGAAAATTTTCGGATAACACATTCATCACAATACCCCACGGCCCAAACTGGTTTACACCCCTTCCGAGCTCCCGTTCTGTCTCGATTCGCGTGAAACCTTCGTATTTCGATCAAATACGCCCCTTTCAACTTCGAAACAACCTTTCAAATCACTTTTCGTGTCCCGTACACACCTCCCGAGCCAAAGGCGTCGACCCTAGCCATAGGTATAACTCCCTCTCTCTAAATCTTCCGTTCCGTCTCGGTTTACGCGCCAGTCGCTATAACCGTTTCGAACGTCGTTATCGAAATTTAGACGTCTCCGTCTAACGGGGTCCGATACGTTTTAGCCCCTCGATCCTCTTCTCTTTCCGTAAGAGAAGTAATCACAGGTTAAAACGGCGTTTCGACCCCGTTCCGTTTACTTTTTATGTCATTTACCATTCCGGATCGATCGATCCGTTGATCGTCATTTACAATTCCGAGCCGTTTGGCCTCGTTGATCGTCATTTACAATTCCGAGCCGTTTGGCCTCGTCGATCGTCATTTACGAATCCGGATCGTTTGATTCCGTTGACACTGCTTTAAATACTGTCATTTACAAGTCCGATCCATTTGGATCGTGATAGTATTTACTTTTCAAAGTCCGAGTCGCAACCCGATTCGTTGATCACATGTCATTTAATACGCATTTTTCCCGTAAAAATCGTTAACAATGTAATGCCCGGTTCAAAACCGGAGTTCGTCCGTCGAACTCTCTTTCAAAACGCGCGAAATGACGTTCGGCCTCCGAACGCTCATCTTCAAACTCAAAGCCGCCATTTGACACTTAAAATCATTTAATACGCTTTTTTCCCGTAAAAATCGTTAACAATGACTCGCACGGCTCAAAATCAACATTTGCCACGCAAACGCTCATTTCAAACTCAAAATCGACGTTTGCCACGCAAACGCTCATTTCAAACTCAAAATCGACGTTTGCCACGCAAACGCTCATTTCAAACTCAAAATCGACGTTTGCCACGCAAACGCTCTTTTCAACTCAAACCGACGTTTGTCATTCAAACGCTCGTCTTTTCAAAAGTCACCTAATCAACGTTTGTCATTCAAACCAAGATTAAGCTTGTCATTCAAGCCCCCATTTCAAAAGACACACACACACACACACACGATTTCGAGAAAGGTAGAAAGACTCGTCATGCGAGGCGTTTCGGGCGATCTCGTAATACTCTACCCGAAACGTAACTTGACCTCCGAACCTAACAATCTACGGTACAAAAGCTTTTTACTCGTTTTTGCTGCCAATAAAAATGATCCCCGTTTTCAAAAGCCTTTTCCTAAGTTTTTGCTACCAATAAAAACGACACCTTTTCACAATAGCCGTTTCTCAACGTTTGGGCTCAAAATACAAAAACCGCGTGGCGACTCCTCATTTTTTTTTCTTCCCATGAAGCGAGGTCTCAGACACCAACCCCTCCGCGAAAGACAACCGCCTTTTCCGTGCCCCCCGCCCGCGCGCGAAAAAGATCGGGTAATTTCAGTTGGCGACCCCGCTGGGGACAAGATACTTTTTTCAAAACTGCCGATGTTTTCTAAAAAGCCTTCCGTGGGTCAAACTTTCGTTTACCCTTCCTCGTTTTCGTGTGTGTGTGTTCCTTTAAACCTCGAACGGTTTTTGTTTCAAAGGCATTACATTGTCAACTTTTCAAAATCATACCATGTTTGTGCATCCCCATTCATGTTTGATTTTCATGTTGTCTTTTGAACTGTGCATCATAAATTCTTTAAGACACATTCTGAAAAAAAATCTCTATTTTACTCTGAAAAAAGAATTTTAGTGACCGCACACTACGCGCACTTGCTGCCTCGGAACACCGCACTTCACGTGCACTTGCCTGCCTCGGTACACCGCACACTACAACCCCTTACCCGGGATGGCCTTATCGGTTGCACTCCGATTGGTGCGAGACACCTTTCGGGCGCACGGGGTCGTCCCAAACATCCCATCCTAGCCCGTGTAAGCCATGCACTCTTTGTGTCACACTTTGTCCAAGACCCCGGTTGGTTTTTGGCTTAGCTCGTGTCATAAAGCCTAAGTGTATGTTTTTCACGCCGGGCCCCGCTCCGAGTCAAGCTCGAGAGTTTAAGACCAAAGGTCGTTCCCGACCCGAAGTCTTGAGCTTTTCAGCCTTGACTTTGACGCGGAGCTCTGCCGAAAAATATACCCGAAGGTTCAATGTGACGCCGTGTCACCAAACCTCGTCGTATGTATCGTACCAGCCACAACTTGGCCAACGCTAAAAAGCTAAGGTCTCTCGCACAAGCGAGTCAGGAGAGGTCATGCCCAAATTTTGGCACGATCCCCGCCTTAACTTAAGGACGTTGACTTCGACCGTGGCCCGTACGTCACACACGTTGAAAGTTTGCGTGATCAGCTAGCCTTAAGTTCACTTTTTCCTTTGTCGGTGGAACTCGCTTGCCTTATCAGACCTCGCTCGGGATAGTCCGTCCTGAGAAAGATGATCTACAATGGAAACGAGGGGCTTATAAGTGTAGTGACAAGATCCACTGATTAGAGCTCTAGGATTAGTTGCGAAAAAGAAGACCCGCTCTTTTCCAACCAATTAGGACTCTGAGAAAATGTGCTTTAAGTAAACATTAATCGGTAACTGCACATTGCACAAGCCCGAAAACCTTGAGCCAAATCCCCTTTTCCGAAGCCTAAACCCTTCCTTTCGTTCCTGTAGCGAGCGAGAAAGTGGTTCAGATTTCCGGGTCGGCGCCTTGCCGGGATCACGATAACGGCGGCGTCGAGACGGTTCTTCGGTTCCCTCGGTTCCCTCGGCCAATTTCCGACATGTCTAGCTCAGAAATCGTGACGGGGAAGGACCCCGCCACGTGAGATATGACATTGGAAGAAGCCATCCGGGCTTGTGAGGTTCACAAGAGGCGAAGAAGATCGGCAGAATTTCGTGGTACGGCTTACGAATGAGCGTGGTATAGCGGCTATCCCCAGTCGAGACGGTACTTTTGTCACAGGTCGAGGATGACGATTCCCGAAACCAGTTCACCAAACCTTCAATCGGGTTCCTCCCCGCCAACTTACGGGATGCCTTCCAACCAAGGAAAGCAGTAGGCCTAGGCTCCATGTTGCCACCTCTCGGGGCAACCTGTCAATTTTGGTCGGCCCGGTGCTACGCCCGTCACTCAATATCACGGCCACCGGCCGGACCATCTCAGGATGCCAATATCCTCAATACCCTCCGGGTTCATCCCGTGCCTATACACGAATCCCTAAACACCGGGGACAAACCCCGATCTGATTCGAAAAAGGCTCCGTATATTCTCATATACCAAGCCTTCCACCTCCAATCACTACCGCTCACGTGGTAGCACCGCGCCGAGCCTCGCAGTCCCTTGCTGGACCCAACCTTAGCCTGGATGGTCGAGCGGATGAAAGACACAGAAAGCCACCATGAGCAAATTTCAAAGCGAAACGCTCAAATCCACGAGATCCGGAATGGTCACGCCTCTCCCTGCCAAGTTCGAGAATGCCGGAGATGGACCGATTCGATGGAACCGAATGTCCTCAAACGCACGTCGACACATACATTCTCGGCATGAGAGCAAAATGAGCAACCCTCCGGCAAATGGCCGACCACTTCCAAAGATACGCTCAAAAGTTCGGCGTTACGATGGTTTCGAGGGTCAAGCACTGCGGATCGCCACACTGGACAGATCGGTAACATCTTCCTCGGGAGCGGTACAGATCCAACTTAGAGTGGGAAACAAGTCGCGAGGACTTAATCACCACGAGCGTAAAGCGGATGAAAGTGTTGGGGAATTCTACAAGAGATGGAGCTGGAAACTCTCCGAGATCATGGAGCCACTCTCCAAGATGAGCAGATGCGGATCTTGAAATCTTGCTTAAGACCGTCCATCGAAACTCTCATCAGTCACAATTTCTTCCCAGATCTCGGGCTATGGTCAATGCCGGCTCACGGTTCGAGAAGGATCTCAAGGAAAAGTTGGCTGCGCACGGCCATACGAATACCGCTCAACAGTTGCATTCAATCCCGCAGGCCCCAGGCAAAGGGAAAGATACGTCCGTCAACTACGTCCATCGGGGACACGGTCGGGTAACGAAACCCGGTCCGCAAAGCAACAGTTCTACTCGAAGCGGCTGTCGTACACTTCGACAAGTTGGACATGCCACGCGAGCAAGATCGCTGGAAGGGCTAATCGAGGAGGTCTCCTTAAGCCCGTTGCCAATTACAAACCCAAAGTTCCGTAGCCAATGCGGACAAGAGCAAATATAACGCCTTCCATCGGTATCACGGCCATACCAGCGACAATTGTTTGGGGTTACGATACGAAATCGAACTTGATAGAAGAAGGCAAGTTAGAGCGCCCCGTGGGCCCAATACGATCGGGAATCCCTTTCCGAACAATAACGATGTGAATTCCATTGAGTGGGTGCCCCGAAGAGTGCCGCGAACCGGTTTCTCCGCCTCTTTCATTTGGATCCTCCTCTAATGTCCACATCGGCTACGATGTTTGCATCAAGCTCACTTTGCACAGGTACGAGTCTGAGAAACCGGCCCAGGAGCAATCCTCCAGAAAACAAAAGAAGAAATCCTCTCAACGACGGCGAGAGAAAGATACGAAGCGGGAGATACCGGTGTAGGTACACTTGGAGAACCCTCGGGAGGTTCGACTACTACGTCTTGTACTCGGCCAGTCCTCTTTGCCTCAGGGACATGCGGCTTTAGAGCGAGACGAGGGGTGGGAAAGCCTAAAAGTCCCGCTGAAACCGAGTCGAGCCTGGGACACGGAATACCTCGGATCTTGGTAATCTTCTTGCCGGTCGAAGCCCAACCCTCCGCGGGATCGGCCAAGATTCAATTTGTCCGGCTTAGAGCTCGGACCAGGTAAAGGAAGATCAAGGTCGGCTTAGCAATCACACTCGATCAATGTGCTAACCAAGGGCGGCAACCGCCGCGGGCGGCCTCAACACACGCTCACGAGGTTCCAGCCAAAGGCTTTACCTCGCAAGAGGAAGACAGGGAAACGGATGGGTGGATGACTCTCCTTCTACGGATAGAGACGAGATCTACGACTCCCGTGCGTATGGCGGCATGATCACGTTACGTGATAAAGACTTACCGAGAGACGCCTCGGGGCACAACGAAGCTCTGCATCACTCTCAAACTCAACACCATATCACTCCCAGGAGTATTGGTAGATAACGGGTCAGCCGTTAATGTCCTCCCTCTCGGCATGATGCGAGCTCTCCGCATCCATGAAAGCCACACGATTCGTCGGCTCGGACTATCAAGGCCTACGACAACTCGTCTCGTCCCATCACAGGGGCCGGTGACTACGGAACTACAGTTCGAAACCCAAATGGTGCCGGCAAAATTCCACGTGATGGACATTCCATCCGAGTTCACTCTTTTGGGGACGCCCTTGGCTACACCACATGAAAGCCATAACTTCCACTCTCCACCAATGCGTCAAGTTTATTAACCGGCGGGGAGATCTTGAAGTCATCAGGGGATAGTTTCCTCATAGGAAATGAAGCCGAGAACGGTAGCCAAGCGTGTCCGCACTCGAGCACGGGGTTACCTCCTTCGAATCAACCAAGGGACTATCGGGGCAAATCTCATCGAGAATCCCTCGAGTCGGAGATGCTAACTATGTAAACGTACTCGAGCGGGCGGACCACAGACGGTCCGATACATCAAGTTCAAGCTGTCGTTTCCAACATTTGGAGGCGGATTGGAAGGAAACGGCGAACATTGCCATGATGCGGGCACATAAACCCCGAGTCTCCAATCGGAGATTCGTCGGCATTCTCCAAACAAACTCTGGCCCCGCCAGTGCGAAGAGGTTTTTGTGATAAAGGTCAACAAGCACCGTCATTCTCGTGATGAATGCATGGAAGTTGTATGGGATGTCCTCCACGAGGAACTACCGCTGCACCCCTCTTCTCCAACGAAGAGCATGATGTTTTCCCTATTTGCTCCAGCAACGCAACCGGACGCAATACGTCCCTACACACTGGATTGAGCGATCGGATGACGATGAATCTGGACTCTCCGGAGTCGAAGACGCGGCGGACCCGCAGCGAACCTCTGCATTCACATGCTCGGTTTTGAGGACGGAACTCCTTCCGATCGGGTCACCTACGACCAAGGTTCCAATACCATGGAAATTGTCAAGCTCAACGTCCGATGCAAGCGGCTATCCGATAATTGGAAACACGTGATTCACGCAACGAGGAATCCCTCGATCAAGTAAAGGACGACGACTTCGTCAATATCATCTATTCGAGATATCTGATGAGGCGAGGATCCCGTCCTTGTTATCGATTACGCAATACCAAGGTCACCCTCGATGGCTGCTTTGCTCATGGTAAATGAGGCATTGGCCAAGCGAGCTCAGAGCTCATCCCTACTTCCGAGTACCGGCCCCGGTGGCAACCGGCCCGTGCCGTCGGTCAAGCTTATACCCTCAAGCGCCGCGAAGGCCAAGGGCAACGGCGAAGGAGACCAAGCTCCTCACCTGCTACAAGTCGGATCAACCTCGGGAACGCTTCGCAGCCTACCCCGAAAACATGCGTGAAAGTTTTCCCCTTGAGCGAGTCGGCTTCCGACACGGAAATGACCACCTCGGCATCAACATGCTCCGGTTCGATTCTACTCCCGGCCGTCACGGCCGGATTCGAACATCACGCCGGTCGGCTAGCTTTGATAGACTTGGCGATCGAGCGAGATCGCGAGACCGTCAACATTGCGAGAATTGAATACCCAGTGGGGTCAATCAAGCGAGATATGGGCAAACTTCTTGGTGATCGAGATCAAGGAAGGCCGCATGGAATGTCCCGGTCAGGCTTCCTTCGTCAATGTAATCCAAGTGTTCCCGCCATTCGGCGATTTGAATGTAATCACGGTTACGGACACTAGCCGGACGATGCGCGCCTACGGAGACTGCCTAGGTCTCGCAAGGAAAGCCCTCATGGAACTAGCCGCTCAAGAAAGTCGTCTTTGGGACGAAGACCAAGCTCGAAAGACCTACGGGGACCAAGCCCTTAAAGTGTCACGGGCGGCTTCGACAGAAAGCTAGAGGCCACTCTAGACCGGTTCGACCTCGAGTTTTGCTCATGGCAACTTCACGACTACCGTCTGTTCTCATCCAACCCCTTACGCCGGGCGAGGGTGGTCAACGGTCCCAATGACCTAGGAGATGGAAGCGACACAGCGAGAACGAATCCCGGCGCTTACCTTCCCGAGGAAAGCAAGTTCTCTGTGAAAGCGACGATGAAGACGATGAAACCATTCTCTTCCAAGCCGGGCATGAAGTCAACAAAAGCCGGACTCCCGAGGGTCTAGGAGGATGGGAACGGATCATTGCCGCACTCAAATTGAAAGGCCAACTCGGGGAGGAAGGTCTATTTAAAAACGGGAGGAGGATGGAAATTCGTCTCGGCAACTACTCGGGGAAATTCCACGATCTGACGGCCTTCGTTTACGAAACGATCAAGCTGGGACGGACAACCGAGTCACATGGGCCGATGTTCGGGAAGCCGTGTACTCACCTTCCGATATACCCGCCACTCGAGATAAAGCGAGAGGAGAAAACTCTCCCCGATGGAGGTTTACCTAGGCGCTCACGCGGTTCAAAGAAGCGGCTATTCTCACGTGGGAAGAAACACGAGGCATTAACTCTCGACGCGAGTTCATTGCAAGAAGGTTGATCTGGGCCCGGAGTGGAGGAAAACTAGCAAATCACGAGTATCGCCGGACCCAACTCAGAATGCCTGAGTATGCTGTGAAGAAGGAAAGGAACGCGATATACCGTGAAGAGATCAAGGAGACCGTTCGCTTAGCCGAGAACTCTCCAACCTCCCGGAGGGTCAACGCACGGTTCGATTCGAGCGGCAACTGTTGTGCACCGACATTCGAACAAGCTGCGTCAAGCTGTCGGCTACCTCCCGCGAGAGGCATCCAAGCCGGTATCACAGGACGAGAATCCGTCAAGGCTGCCGAAGCTCAGGAATTCATCCACAATCAATGAGTTGAGGAAGACATATGGCCCTATGCTTTACGAGGAATCCTCCTCCTAACTATGGCTCAACTCGGAAGCGGCTGTTCGAAGGGACCAAACTGATGTCGGCGTTCTAACCCGATCGGGTCAAATCCATGCATTACCACCTAAGGCCACCAAAAGCCGACGGAGCTAGAATTGCAATCCGGCCCGGCCCAGAAGACGCAAATTCCTTGAAAGAGGACCCGATCCTCACTCGGCTCAAGCGGACTCGGGCGAACATTTCCCTTTGGTCTCTGCTCACCTCCTCTTTATCCTCACAAGCTCAAGCTAGAGGAAAGCTGGCCCGTACCATGGTCCCAGTGGGCCTTGACCCCGGATGAAGTCATTCGAGATGATCGGCAACATCCACTATGGCAACATTATCACCTTCGCGATTTGGACCTTCCAAAATTTGGGGCTGATCACAACGAGCCGCTCTACATCACAGTCCAGTTTGGATGAGCGTCGCCTTCCCAGCGTGTTGGTAGACGGAGGTTCGGAATGAATGTCTTGCCCGCCAAGATGATGGACACCTTGACATCAAGCCCGCGAGATCTTAAGCCTTCGGTCACACTGTCGAGGCCTACGACTCTACTTCCCGTACGGTTCTCGGGGTTGCTACTCTCAACATACGGTTCGGCAAGCGGGTGATCCCAGCTGAATTCCAAGTGTTGGACATTCCAATCACTTTCACGGCCATCTGGGCATCCTGGCTGCATCAAATCAATGGCGTGGCATCCACCCTTCACCGGTGCCTCAAGTTCATGCAAGGCAACGAGCTAACCACGGTCTACGGCGACGGTGTCACCACCGAGGGGACCCGGCACCAACGACATTCCGGTTGGAAATCAAGCATAATGACGACATGCCATTAGCGGATTCACTGCAGGAGACCTCCAAGATCCAAATATGCAACGTGGACCTTCCGCTGTCTCACGTCGAATTCCTCCCGCCATGAGGATGATGAAACTCATGAACTTCATCCCGGGGCGGGGCTCGGCAAAAGGCTGCAAGGCCAACACCAAGTTATTGAAGTCGAGGACCACACCACGGTCCAGGGGCTTGGCTACGTGCTAACACCGGGTGACATCAAGGAAGACAAAAGGCTCGCCCGCGCAGCGACGGCCCGCAAAAGGGAACCTCCGACGGCGCACCCAATCTCTCGGCCTTACGGCTTTGACCTCGCTCATTACTTCACAGTGAACCGAGGGGACAGCAAGGGAAGCGAAGCAGCGGAAGCGAGGGACAGGCCAGGGAGGCCGGCAGCGGAAGCGAGGGACCGAAGCGGCGGAGCAAACAGCGGGCGGGGACCGGCGGTGGAGCGATGAAGATGAGAAAGAAGCGAGAATAGTCGGCACCAAGACTACGGGAAGAATGGAACGGCTAGCACGGGACCTCAAGCGTTTCGAGAGGACTCAAAGCTAATCCGATAAGGAGCGTTCCTCGACATCACGGCTCTACCTGGACCAGCTGCCGCCACCACAGTCCGGCATGAGTACACATTCAAAGGAATCCCGAGACTTGGAGGAGCAACTCAAGGTACTCTCCGTGGGAAACAAGTTGTTCGGATCGGCGCGAGGCCACATTCGAGACGGTAAGTCCAAAGCGAAGGAACCGGGAATTCATAGAAGACGCTCTCGGTGGACCGGCTCTACGAGTCTGTTTGAAGAAGTCATGGAGTTGCCCAACTTGATCGGCGGGGCTCAGACAACAGCATGATCGCCATGATAGGGACAGCGAAAGCCAAGCCTCTCGATCCCGCGCCTCATCAAGCATCAGCAATGCCGGCTGAAGAATTGGGTAACTTTCACCGGACGAAGGCAAGCCGGGCGAGGTGGAAGACAAGTTGGGCCCGCACCCACATCTCCCTAAACCCGGTCTCAAACCCTTTGAGTCGAGTCCTTGTCGAGTCCGGTCCTTCCGAGTCATCCAACGGCCTTACGCCAGGAGGACTATAATGTTGTAGCCAATCATGTATTCCCGTTCTTGTTTAATGAAAAGTCCGACCTTTCGGAGTATCCTCTCATTGCCACTTTAACAGCGATAAGTTAACAAACAACTTAAAAGACGTTAATAATTCAATTGATAAAGAAGCGAGACACATTAAACGAACAATACATTAAGGAAGTTCTCGAGCGTGTAGTCGACCAAGAGGAAAACCGGGCCCAAGCTGCCGAAGAGGTTATGACCAAAGTGAACCTGGGGTCGGTGCAAGAGCCTAAAGAGACACAAGTGGGCGGTTTCTTCGCCGATGCGAAAAAAGAAGCCACGATAAGCCTCCTCTCGGGGAGTATGTGGACGTGTTCGCTGGTCATATCGGGACATGCAGGGACTCGATCCCTCAATCGTGGAGCACGGAATTCCCTGGATCCCGAATCCAAGCCTGTCAAATAGAAGGCTGCGCAAGATCAAGCGAGAATGGTCCTTGCAAGTTAAAGAAGAAATTGAGAAAATGCTCAGAGTTGGTTTCATCGAGTGATTGAGTACCCGACTTGGCTCTCCAACATCGTGACGGTCACCAAGGCCAACGGAAAGGTCGAATCTTTGCGTAGATTTCAGTGGATCTCAACAAGGCCGCCCTAAAGATGATTTCCACGCCTAACATCGATATCTTGGTCGATACCACGGAAAATTTTGAAGTAAAGTCCTTCGTGGATGGGTTCGCTGGATCTGACCGAGATCAAGATGTCCGAGAGAGGATCGTGCCAAGATCGCCTTTACCACTCCATGGGGACATACTGCACACCTGGGCCATGCCGCTCGGAAGAACGCCTTTGGGGCTACTTACCGGCCGAGCAATGCAGCCTCTCTTCCATGACATGATTCACAAAGAAATCGAAGTATATGTCGACGACATGATCATCCACTCCAAGGGATCGGACATGCGGCACATGACGAGATACCGAGGAAGTTCTTCAACGGACTCGAAAAGCACTCCATGAGGCTAAACGCGGCAAAGTGCACCTTCGGCGTCAAGCGCGGCAAGGTGCTTGGGGTACATGGTTACGAGAAAGAGGTATCGGCCGATCCCGGGAAAATCAAGGCCATCATCGACATGAAGCCGCCTCAAAGCCTGACGAAGTAAAGAGCTTCATGGGAAGACTTCGGTACATCGGTCGCTTCATCAACCGGTTGACATCTCTCTGCGAGCCCATGTTCAAACCGATGAAAAAGAATGCCGACATCAAATGGGACTCCGAGTGCCAAACGGCTTTCGAGAAGATCAAGACCTACTTGGTTAATCCCCCAATTACGTGCCCGCCACATGAAGACAAGCCACTACTCACGTATCGACGATGAACACGTCAATCGGAGCAATGCTGGCACAAGAACGAGAAAGATTCCAAGGTTGAGCATGCAATCTACTTCGTGGCCGAAAGCTTCAAGGAAGTGAACTCGGCTACTCGGCATCGAGAAAACTTGTACCGCCTTGGTATGGGTAGTCGGGAAGCGAAACACTACATGCGGTCGCATTCGGTACTCTGGTCTCCAAAGTGGACCCCCGTCCGATATCTCTTTGACAAGCCATCCCTGTCAATGCGGCTAGCCAAGTGGTCATTCTTCTGGCCGAGTTCGACATCAAGTACATAGTCGAGAAAATCAACAAAGGGCGCAGTAATGGCGGATCGGCTTGCCGACTTCCCGAGCGGTGAACCTAAGGGTCACGATCCGCAATTTCCGGACGACGAAATCTTTTCACTTGACAAACGCAAACCGGCCGGCAACTCTTCTTCGATGGGGCAGCCAACGAGAAGGGGAATGGCATTGGAATGCTCCTTGTCGATCCCAAGGACGAGCATACTCCCATAGCCATCAAGTGAATTTTGAAGCAACCAACAATGCGGCGAGAATATGAAGCTTTGTGCGGCGGGTTTGGAAGCCGCCCTCGAGCGCAACATCTTAGAAGGCTGGATGTATATGGAGACTCAACATTGATCATCAATCAAGTATCCAACAAATGGAAGACGGTAGATTCGGGCCTTCGAAGTACCACGCGTACATGGAGGAACTCATTGCTCGGTTCAAGGACATCTCTTTTCACTATTTGCCAAGAGACGGGAATCGCTTCGTACGCATACAGCAACCCTCGCCTCTCTTGTCGAAATTCCCGAAGGGAAAGCGGTAAAACCCCTCGAGAATAGGCGGACGGAAACACCCGCCTATTCTTTGTGAGCTAGAAAAAGAAAAAGAAACGATCGACGAACCCTGGTACAATCAAATTTACCAGTACCTCCAAATCGGAGAAGCTTCCTTCACAAGTGAAGATGGAAAATACAAAGAAGGGATCAAAGCCAAAAACATGATGGCATTAAAACGCCTGGCATCCCACTTCGTCATTCTGGGGGGTATGTTGTACAAGAAGCGCCACCAAGGGCCACTCCTTCGGTGTGTAAACAAAGAAAAAGCCAGCGAGCTAATGAACGAAGTTCACAACGGAACCTGCTGTGATGATGTGCATCCGAAAATTTTCCCATTTTTATTTGAAAAAATCAACGAAACGGAGTCGCCACGCCATTTTTGTTTTGAGGGCCAAAACTTTGAAATATGCCCGAGATCAGAAATTTGGGTTCGGAGGTCACGTTACGCGCCGGGAAGGACGTTAGTGTGCACCCGGAACGCCTCGTAAAAACGAGTCTTCCAAACATTCAAAATCCTTTGTTGTGTGTGTGTGTGTGTGTATGTTTTGGCCAAAGTAAGTTGAAACTGAGCTAAGTAAAAATTGGGAACTCTTTTTAAGGCTTTAAACTGATCCCATGATTTTTTGGGTGATTTTTGGGTTGAGATTTGTAACTCAAAAGATTTTTGGAAGTTGGAAACCATTTCTGCCAAAATGAAAAAAGCAGTTGACCCTCGACTTTGAAATGGACTTTAGGGCTTGAAAACTCCATAATCTGGGAAAAGTCCGGGAATGAAAAATGTTCAAAACACCTTAAAAAAGGTTTCTGTAAAATAACTTTTCATTTTGGAGATGATTTGAGGGGTCAAAACCTTCTGGAAATCTCAGATCTGAAATCTGGATTTCCAGAGACTGATGAACTGACCTTTAAAAGAAAATTTGAAAAAAGGAGTTTTACTCACACAAAAAATAAAGTAAAAATATGTATGGAAAGATATGGATGTTGGCTACAAAAAGTATTTTGTAGTCAACACCAAATTCCAAGTTTATCTATGTCCAAAAAATTAGACCATGGACTGAGGTCTGAGAAAATTGCTACTGGACAGCAACTTCCCATGAAAGAAAATATGATTTTAAAAGGGGGGTTTTGCATCCATGCTTGTCCCCATTTCCCTAGGTTTTGGTTAGTGATCACTTGACATTTTAGTGGTGAATCAACTATACCAAACCATCCTTGGGGTACATTAGGACTAAGCACTTCATTTGCTTGGGAAGGGGATTTTTATCCTTTGAAAATGAGATTTGATGCTTGAAAATGGTTTTTGGGGTTTTGAAAATGAGTTTTCTTTGCAAGAAAGTAAGAACACATTAAAGAAAATGTTGATCCTTGTAGAAGATCATCCATGGAGATGGACTTCCATGGTGATCTTCTTGGATCTTAAAACAAGAAGAAGAATGAACTACATTTTGTAGCTTGAAGATGCATGCATGGATGAGAGATTTAGGGTAAGAAGAGGGAGGTTATACCTATCTTCTTTGTATTTTGAGGCTTTGGCTTGAATATATGAGTGTTTGAGGCTTGAATGTGTTTAGGGTTTGAAAGTGTTTAGGGTTGATGATTTGAGTTGGTTAAAGAGAAAACAAGTAGATAACAATGAAGTCCTCTATGTTTTCTCTCTAATCCTCCTCCTATAGGGTGATTTAAGCTTGGATTGGTGTATGTATGAGAGTATGTATGAGAGTGATTTGAAGTGTTTGTGAGTGAGTGAGATTTGGGAAAGATTGGAGAGAAAATGGTGGCAATCTAAGGATTCCCACTTTGTTTTCTCTATATTTCGCCGAGTTTCGTTCTTTGTGATCAAATTATGTTTTGTAAGCGAGAGAGGAGGGTTCAATTTATAGCCCTCTGAAATTGACAAACATGTCCGCGCGGATATGATTGACGGCGTGCCTTTGTTCATTAATTACAGCTTCAGGCTTTGGACAGGAAGAATAAAATTCAAAAATCCAGCAGTTTATGTTTTTCAACTTGCCCAATTCGGATTTTTCTTATTTCTTTTGCTTTTTGAGATTCTTTTCTTGGTTTAACTTTAAATGGCAATGCCCATTTTACCCTTTCTTTGTTAGAAAAGTTAGGAATGTTAGGAATGTTAGTAATGTTAAAACTTTCGTTAACTTTCTAACGAAAATACTAACGGCTCAAATTGGAGCACTTACAGTAGCCCCTCGGCGACGGTGCTTTCGAAGGAAGCGGGGTCGTCGATAAGAGTAAGGCTCCATATTTGACAGGATGATCGAGTGATCGAGTGGCTGAACCTATTTAATAGGCTACCTACGTATCCCTAGTGGGAATCAAGCCGGCCGTAGTTCGGGTCTTTCGACTATCTTTAGTCGTCGACCCTACTGTTTTAGGAAAGTCATCCTAAGATTTGACTATTTTTGGGAAGTCACCCTATGGTCTGACTATTTTTGGGAAGTCACCCTATGATCTGACTGTTTTGGGAAAGTCACCCTAAGGTTTTGACTGTTTTGGGGAAGTCGCCCTATGATCTGACTGTTTTTGGGAAGTCACCCTAAGGTCTGACTATTTTTGGGAAGTCGCCCTATGGTTTGACTATTTTTGGGAAGTCGCCCTATTACTTGACTATTTTTGGGAAGTCGCCCTACGGTTTTGACTATTTTTGGGAAGTCGCCCTATGGTTTGACTGTTTTTTGGGAAGTCACCCTAAGGGATGATTGCTATTTGAAGTCGCACCTCGTGTTGTGTGTGATTTTAGGTGAAACATGATGCGTTTAGGTGCCTCGACTGTGATGGCGGTGCCTCGAACCTGATGATGGCGTCTTAGGTGCCTCGAACCTTGATGATGGCGTCTTAGGTGCCTCGAACCTTGATGATGGCGTCTTAGGTGCCTCGAACCTTGATGATGGCGTCTTAGGTGCCTCGAACCCGTCTTTAGGTGCCTCCTCGAACCTTGATGATGGCGTCTCAAAGCCTCGAACCTTGATGATGGCATCTCAGGTGCCTTGAACCTTGATGATGGCGTCTTAGGTGCCTCGAACCTTGATGATGGCGTCTTAGGTGCCTCGAACCTCGATGATGGCGTTTTAGGTGCCTCGAACCTTGATGATGGCGTCTTAGGTGCCTCGAACCTCGATGATGGCGTTTTAGGTGCCTCGAACCTTGATGATGGCGTCTTAGGTGCCTCGAACCTTGATGATGGCGTCTTAGGTGCCTCGAACCTCGATGATGGCGTCTTAGGTGCCTCGAACCTTGATGATGGCGTCTTAGGTGCCTCGAACCTTGATGATGGCGTCTTAGGTGCCTCGAACCTCGATGATGGCGTTTTAGGTGCCTCGAACCTTGATGATGGCGTCTTAGGTGCCTCGAACCTTGATGATGGCGTTTTAGGATAGATGGTCCTCTAGTGGACTTCATTTGAAGGGATCGGTTTCACGTCTGCTTAGAAGGAAAGGATGATCGTCTGGTCGAGTGGGCTGGACCTAATGATAGGCTACCTACGTATCCTTAAGAGGGAATCAAGCCGGTCGTAGTTCGAAAATAGCTGGGGATGGTCTTTGATGGTTTGACAGTATTTGAGGTTTGACTGTTTTTTGGGAAGTCGCCCTAAGATTTGATGATAATGTTCTTTTAGAAAAGTAGTTGATTAAGATATGCTTTCATACCTGTCTTTGTGCTTACTGTAGGCGAGGCTACGGCTGATGTTGATGAAGAGTTGTTAGGTTGCCGTTCATGGGACGGTTTACGCCGACGATTTCTTGTCTTTGGAGGCATTTTGACACGAAGGAGGAGTTTGGTTGAGTCTGCATCTTCTTTGGTGATCGTCAAACTTGTAGAGGTTTTGAGCTTGTCTTCACATTGGGACTTCTTGCTTTTGAGAACTTGGTGTCTCTAATCGCATTGTATTTGAGAACTTGGCGTCCCCGACCAATTTGTATTTGAGAACTTGGCGTCTGACCGATTTGTATTGGAGAACTTGGCGTCTCTCGGCCGTCTTGTATTTGAGACCTTGGTATCTTTGACCGATTTGCATTTTGAGAACTTGGCGTCTCTCGACCGCATCTTGTATTGGAGAGCTTGGCGTCCACGACCGATTTGTATTGGAGAGCTTGGCGTCCTTGACCGATTTGACTTGGCGTCCTTGACTGATTTGTATTGGAGGACTTGGCGTCTGACCGATTTGCGTTTTGAGAACTTGGCGTCTCGGCCGATTTGTATTGGAGAACTTGGCGTCCTTGACCTGATTGTATTGGAGGGCTTGGCGTCTCTGACCGGATTGTATTGGAGAACTTGGCGTCCTTGACCTGATTGTATTGGAGAGCTTAGCGTCTCTGACCGGATTGTATTGGAGAGCTTGGCGTCTCTGACCGAATTGTATTGGAGAGCTTAGCGTCTCTGACCGGATTGTATTGGAGAGCTTAGCGTCTCTGACCGAATTGTATTGGAGAGCTTGGCGTCTCTGACCGGATTGTATTGGAGAGCTTGGCGTCCCTGACCGATTTGTAGACACTGGAGGCGGTCTTCATATGTTTGTGGATGTTGGGGACTGTTTTCATCCATTTGAGGTCGTCTTTAAGTGAAGATCATCCTTTAGAAAAGGGGGATTACGTTTGAATTCCGCATTTGTTAGTGAAGAGGAAGATGCATATATGGCATTCATGATGGCGGATGCATGCATAGAACCAAAAAATGATTATGAGATGATGCGTTTATTTGCTTTCGAAGATGCGCTTGGCCTAAGCTTTTGGCGTGGAAATTACGATTTATGATTTTCAATTACTTAGGATTTTTCCTATTGATTCAAGTTTTGTGCATGCTACATGAGCCACAGGGAGATTTTTGTGGGGATGCATGGTGATGAGAGGGGATATACGTGTTGTTATTTGTTTGGGACAAGCTTTGGTGGTGGGGTGATATCCTTTAGTCGCGGTGAATTGCATGTTATTGATGAGGTCAATTTTGATCTTGGGATGAAGTTGGATTTGATCCCGGGTCTCGATTGAAATTTCTTTTCGAGTCTCGGACATTTGAAGGCGCGGCGACGGGCTCTAGAATCAAAGCATGTTGACATGAATGAACCCTCTTTTGCTTGGGTTAGTTGTGATTTGACGAAATGCCGATATGAGGAGATTCCCAATTCTCAACTTTTTGATGATGCGGGGAGTTGCCATATGCCAAGTTCTAAAGTTTGAAACTCCAAGACAGTTGTTGAGGTGACCGAGACCTTTCTTACGAAGATAGGTGTGACTTGATAAAGCCCCATTCCATGGAAAAGACATGGCGAAAACCACGGAATCTTTCTACGAATGATTTGATGAAGCCCCGGAGTTTGACAAAGCGTCACTACGAGAGGTCAGTTAAAGGTTTGGCCCGACATGCGATGAAGTATCGAGCCAATCGATCAACGTGAGAGCCTTGAAGGTGAAGTTGTCATGAAGGGAGAAACCCGTCTTTGATCCCGACTATGAAACTAGAATCCTCTCTTCGAAGAGTGTCTTCCATATGGGAGCTGTTAGCCATAGTGGCACTTGGCTTGTTCGTGGCTTCAATCATATTCACCCTACTTTTTTTTAGGGAATGGATTGTTGATTGTATTGGGTCCTTGGGGTCCCCTTTTCGATCGGTTCTCACCTGCCCTTTTCGGGAGTCGTGTTGGAGGTGGAAGACACCCGGTATCCGTAGCGGGTGCGACAACTCGGCTGGCGATTGTAAGCCCTCTCAAATTTAGCCCGGAATTGATCATTGCCCGTAGATCCGGATAGGGAAATTGCTAAGTGAGGCCTCGAGATGTGGTTTCGGGCGTGACCGAAAGATGTCTAGTTGTTCCTCTTCAAAAGGAGGAGTTGCCATCTTGCTTGTAAAAGTCCCCGATGTTCTCGTCGGGGCCGCATTGTTGTCTGCAGTCAAATCTATTTGCTTCCCACTCCAAGTTAGCTAATGTCTGGTCCCATGTAGCCCTGGCCTCGGATTTTAAGCGGAAGAACCATTTTAGAGCTTTGGACTTCAAAGAGAGGCTCGAAATAGTCGGCCAAGCTGGCTGATTGGCGCCCCTTTTGACCTTCATTGCCAAGGTATACGTGTCCGAGATGGGTTTTCGGGCATGCGGTGCCATCAAAGAGATCCAAATTAGGCATCACGAATTTGTGGGGAACAAAGGAGTCGGGTTTGTTGGTCGGAGCGAGACTTCTTAACGATCAATTCGGCAATCTGTGCTTTCATTTCCTTGTGTCGTTCCACGAACCAAGCCAAATGAGGGTCTTGTGGTGGAACCATGGCCTTCAAACCGGCGGCGAGCTAGAGAGGAGCTACCCTTTGGCGGCGAGACGGTTGGAGGGAACGGCCGATCTGGGACATAGGTGAAATCTGTCCTTGGCCGAATCACCAGGGGAGCTTGAGTAGGACCACAGAGCGAAGGGATAGAACCTCGCGGCTTGTTGTTGATTTTCAACCGGCAAAGAGGGCGAAGGCGATCTTGATGTAGGCTGGGTAACTCGGATTTCGGAGTGAGGCCCATAAGTAGGCTTAAGTGCGGGGCTGCTTGTCCACGATTGTTGAATTGCATAGGCGAAGGTGCATGACCGGGGAGTGCTGCGGTCTGGTGATTACGATGGCCCGGGATGGAGGCTTGGTAACCCGTCAGCACAGTGAGGAATGGATTTGTGAAAGGCGTGTGAGGAGCGGGCGAGCTAGCGTCATTCGAGGAAGGGCTTCGATTGCCACTAGACCAGGCTGTGGAAGCATTCCAAGCTATTCTTTGCGGAGGCCACGATAGATTGGTTCCAAGCTTACAAGGGTGGGATTCCAATTCTTTGTGGTATTCGAGGTAACCCCAACCATGAGAAGACATTCCGTGCTTGATTTTGCCCCCGCCGAGGGCCGTGTGCCATCGGTCACGTTAGGCTGCATGGGTCCGATGAGTACGTATTTGGGGTTTCTTTGTCCGTTGAGACGGTCATGAAGGGATCTTATGAGGCTTGTGCGGTGCCGGGATTGGATATCTTGAAGCTGAGTTCTTTGTCAAGGCATTTCAAATCGATGTAATGAGAAGCTCCCCGACTGTCAGACTGGCCGAGGCATACCAAAGCTATTTGTGACATACCGAGCCGACCCCATCGCTTTGAGGCATACCATACTTGGCCCAAATCGGATGAAGTCAATTTGTTTCCCAACGACTGTCCCAGGCGAGCGTGAATGTATATCAGGCCGAAAGGATGGGCGATTCGCGAGTTGAGAAGAGTGTGAGGAAGGTGGTGGTAGTCTGTACGGCCAAGATAGGGATGGGGATCCTTTTCCTCTTCTACCGTGAAAGTTCCATCGGGGTTGAGGGCAATCGTCAAACCAAAATTCCTGACATCTTCCAAGGACGAACATCGAAACCTCATTCGATTGGCACAAGGAGTTTTATGGACTCGGGTTCCAATATTAGTCATAGGAATATGATGAATTTCGGTCTTGGTTAAAATTCCGTCCTCGTCCTTGGACATCGAAGCTGCACTTGACTAGCCCATGACCAACATGGCGATCAAATCTCATCTTGCTTGGTGGAGCCTTGGTGCGAAGAGATGTATTTGCGAAGTCTTGATTCGGAAGAAGTGACTTGGAAAAGCCTCGGTCTCATGGTGTGAATCGACACAATTAGAGAGGCTTCAACTTTGGTAGGCCTTTGTGGGCGATGCGAACAGAGACCCAACCCATCTTGTAGCGAAGTGAAGAACCAAGCGTTCTTGAATTATCATGTAGCAAAAGAGGCAACCCGTCCTTCTATATTTACTTTATTATTTTCTTTATTCAATTAGTCAAAGAAAGAAAAGACAATTTAGAAATGTATACTGCGGGGGCATATATTTTTCGAAAAGTGGGGATGAATCCCGATTTGTATTATTTGATGGCCTCATTTGACGAAGGCACAAAAGAACTCGCTTTGGGTTTGATTCTTTTGAGAGAGCATAAGAATAGAAAGGTTTGTAAAAGTGTATGGAAGCCCCTGGCGACGAGAAAATTAGTGTTTAGCTCTATTTTTCCTATAATGTAGGAAAAGAAGACTTGTCGAGACATACGAAAACATGTTTTATTCAAAATGATCACAAGATTGCTTAAAACCCTTTATTAATGTTCGGGTTATTCAACCCCTAATCTCGATATGAACAAACATTTTGATTAATCATGAGGAGAAAGTCAGCGATACCAAGAGTCGAAGTTGGCGAATGGTGAACGAGGGATCGTGTATAGGAGAGGCTATTGGTGAGGCCGGATTTTACGGGATTTGAATGTGTTTATGACCGGACCATTTACGGTTGCCTACGTTCCCCTCATTGTGAGGAGCTCGGGTCGCCGTAGTTCGGGCCTCGACAGGCGTGTTTGGCTTTAGAAAAGGGGTATGAACATTTGTGGTACTTTTGGTGAAAAGGCTCGGATAGGAAGTTTGGATGATAAGGTGCGGGCCTTGAGGTGATTCCTTGACAAGTCATTTTGAGCGATTCCGTTGCTTCTTGATCGTCGTCCTTCATCGGGGGAGAAAGATTTTGGATGCGGCTTAAGGGCTTATGATATGTTTTGCCGTTGCTTTAAGCTTGCTCCCTTGTTGTCGACAACTTAGTTCTTCGGGCTTTAATTTTGCCCATATGTCAAACCTTCGATCGGCGGTGCTAGGTCCTTGGCCTCATTTTTTTGAAGCTTTTGTTTTTTTTTTGAAGCTTGTTTTTTTTTTTTTTTTTTGAAGCTTTTGTTTTTTTTTTTTTTGAGGCTTTTTTTTTTTGAAGCTTTTTTTTTTGAAGCTGTTGTTTTTTTTTTTGAAGCTTTTGTTTTTTTTTTGAAGCTTTTTTTTTTTTTTTGAGCACTTGAGGACGAAGGCAAGCTTCTACTTGAACTTTCTTGATGCATGGGGCGGAGGCAAGCCCCTGTTTTTTCGATATGGGGTCGATCTCCCGATCTTGAGTGACCTTTTGTTGTCCCTTTATGTGGCCTCCTTCGTTGACTTGATCAAGGTGATGATGGGGATATGTTTTGGAAAGTGTATGGCTTGATGGAGGCCTTTGTGAGGTGAGGAAAGTGTATAGGGAGGGCATTAGTTGACTTTCTCGCACCAATTAATTAAAATCTTAATCATTTCCAGAGATTATTTGTTGAGCTTGATGCGAGTGATCATTTAAAGTAAAACCATTTCATTAAATGTAACGTAGGTGTGCAAATAATGTCTCAAGTCTAGCGAGAAAAGAAAAAGACTCTTTTATAGAAAATTTGAGATTAACTACGGTGTCGAAGGAGGACTTGATTGAACGAAGAAAGTACTAGAACCTACGAAGGTTGACTAAAAAGCTGTTTTAATATTAAAGGATGGGTAGCCCCTAGTCTAGCTACTCTTTGTTGTTGGGTTTGCCAAGACGCTTGAGCTTTCCATCTTTACATTAACTTCGATTCCATTACTGCGGACGAGGCGGTGATCGGTTACGTGCCCGTAATGCTTTGGTGGGAGTGGAGGAGTTTGAGGCCATGGAGCGGTGGGCGAGCCTGAGTTGTCCAAAGAAACGGGTCGGAAAAGTCACGGGGACGAACTTTGTCGGCGAGCATATTGATGGAAGGAAGTGAACACGAGAGGACCTTGAGGGGTATTGGGCTCTGTTTGGGAGGATTCGGCGATGCATTTGGTTGTTTTGAGTGAAAGGGGTGATACTAGGCGATTGTGTCTTCGGGCCTTTCTCGAAGCTTGGAGCGGCATTAGACAAGTGTGCTATGGGGCGGGTTGTCTATCGGATTCTCTCACTTCGGGCACTTGAATTTTGCGCGACAGAATCATTTCTTTGCACAGTTCGACATCTTGGGTCAAAAAGGAGTGCTAGTACTTATCATAAGATCAAGCTTCTTCTGCATTTGTTTCACTTGCTCTATCAATATTGCCACATGGGGATCAACGGGAACATTCGAGTTCTTGGAACTCGCAACAAGACTCTTATCGGCGAGAGGAAACACGGCCCATGATTGGTGGCGACGGGTGAATTCACTAAGTCCGGTAGACGGCAACGGAAAACTTGTGGCATCACGGATTTTCTTTTAGCAACTTCATGATTGCATTCGGGTGGGTGTAGAGGCTTGAGAACATAGCCACATAGCTCAAGCGATTATGTGAAGCTGGAGCATAAGCTGGCGGTATTCTTGAAATTGAGAGCAGGTGTGATGGAACCCAACTCGTTCGAGGAGGCGAGGCGATGGAGCCCTAATGGCTTTGAGGTCTTTGGAAAGGGCTGAAGAGGAATTGTCCTTGGCAAGGGATCATATGTGGATGGAGGGAGGTATTGGCCGTGGGATGGAGAGTATTGGTTATAGGATGAAGGGTGAAATCACTGTTTACGAAGTCTCATCTTCGACCATGACCGAGGAACCATTCGCTTCAAGCATTACTGAACTCCATAGGCGGCGGAGAGCATTGATGACGGGGTTAGTACATTGTTCTTCATGAATCTTATGGGCGCTTTCCAAAGCCGGGACTAACTCTTCCTTCCTAATCATCAGTTTCTTGTACCCTTGCGCTACGCCAAATCTGCCATCGGATCATTATCATCCCATTTAACCTTGGCGTCGATCGTGAACTTATCGGAGGGCGAGAGTTCAAACCATTTTACCAAATCCGGCTTTGCCATGGCCACATGCTTGTTGCGGTCAAACCATCCATTCTCAACATTTGTTGCGACTAAATCATACGGCTTGTCGAGTGCATTGAATTCACGAGTTTGAATCATAAAATTCAATCATGTTTACATTCGCGTTGTTTGGGAAATGATCATTGGCGGGGTTGAGATCATGAGGCGCTCGAGTTTGCCCTTCTTAATTAATCCACTGAATCGCCTTTCTCAAAGGCATGCGGTTGTCGGTCGTATGACCGTGGTGCTGTGGAAAGCACAATGCTTAGTGGTGTCAAAGGGATTTTGGGATCCTTGGGGCGATAGTTTCTCATGGGTTCGAGGAGACCTGCTCTAGCAAGCTATTTAAAACTTTGCTTAAGGGAACACCCAAATCCTCGGGATTCGAGATTTGGTCATTGACTTGGTCACCATTACGAGCAGGGTTTGCCGGTTTTGGTCCATTGGGGCGCTCGAAGCTTGCCGTTTCGATTAACCTTTGAACCGCTCTCTTGAAGACTATGCGGTTGTCGGTCGTGTGGCCATAATGATCATGGAAGGCGCAGTGCTTACTCATGTCGAGAGGTGCATTTGAGCTCCTTGGATGGTAGTCCTTGAGAGGCTCCAAAAGGCCTACACTTACTAAGCCCTTGAAAATTAAGCCCGTGGGCGTCCCAGAGATCATCAAAACGTTCTCGTTGCCTTAAAGGACCACCATTTCTTGGTTGCTTTTGGGGGCCGATCAATTGTACACAATGCCTTCTTTCCTTTACCGGATGTCGGAGCCGTGTTGGAAGGGTAAGGTTTATAGCGGCGAGACATGTTCGGACTCGTAGTCTTTTCCGTGCACGAACCCTTTTGATGTAATCATCAATGTAATCGTCGAGATTCGACCTTTTGTAAACTTCATTCATGTCGGATACACAAGATTGATATGGTGAGATGGCCGAGTCGAGCGATCGTCGATACTCTCGTTGCTAGGCTTTTCTTGTACCTTCTTAATTGGTTCTACCAATAATCCATTGGACGAGTCAATAGGAACATTAGGATTGCATGACCCCGCCACAAGATTGGCATTAGCAAACGAAACCACGGTAGGAAGTACTGCGGGTGGGAGGAATGACGGTCGAGCATTAAAAGCGTGGCCGTAATCTTCCTCATAAGGCACGGCGGTTGCCGAAGATGAAGATATATGGCTCGTAATGGGTGGATACCGGGGAGCGGTGAGTGCGGATCCGGAAGGCTGCGAAAACATGAGGTTTGAGGCATCGTAACGATAGGATTGAATGTGTCTTGACCGCACCGAGGAACATGACCGCAAGGGAAATGTGTATACGTACTTGATGAGCGAGGAGCGGCTTGCGTAACGGCCGGGTGGAGAATTTGATGAGGAGCATTTGACCTTGTCGGACTTCCCAACCGGAGGGCGGGGTAGAGCGATGAAGTGGTGATAAAAGCACAGTGGCCCACGTGATCTTGCGGTATCATAGGGGCCGGTGTGCTTTGAGAATTGGAGGAAGCAAGCTGGCCCCCTCGAACCATGGAGCACGAGAAACGAAGCTGTCCCATTAGAGATGGTGACCCGAGCCGGGCCCGATGCGGTGAAGTAGTAAAGCCCGGACCCCTTCCAAGCCGATGACCCGAACCAGACTGATGTTGTGAAGTAGTAAACCGACCCCTTCCAAGTCCGCGGGGCGAAAGCCAACCGACTCAATCCTCGGTGGTGAGAAACTGAGAGGCAGGAGGTGCGGAAGTTGACCTAGATCGATACGATGAGGCCGAGAGGCGAGGGTGAGTGATAGGCTTGGGGGTGCTTGGCCCATTAGTAGTTCCACACGAAGGGGGACGGGGCATTTGATGGTAGTTGGCATGCCGGGAGGGTAATTAGCTCCAATCTTCGCATCAACCGTAAAGGTTCCATTAGGGTGGTGAACAATTGCTAGCCCACAGGTTACGATACTTTCCAATAGCGGCGATCTGAGCCTCTTGATTTTGTCTTATCTGTTCCAACATCTGATTCCACTGTTCGGCATTTTGCGGATTTTCGGGGTGTGGAGTTGTACGTCCCCCACCGTTCTCCTACGAGTTGGTCATTACGAAACTTTGGTGAAGCGAAGGAGGAAACCGAAGAAGTATCGACTTCGGAATGGCGAAATTTGAACAAACGATGACCGGGGTCTCGATCCAAACTTTGCTTCTTGTGGAAGGCACAAAAGGGTGTGGTTCGGACTCGGGAAGCGAAACGAGGTTGGTGTTTGGGCTTAGGGCTCATGCAACATGCGATTATTTGTTCTTGTTTACTTAAAACATGTTTTATTAACCTAATCGGTTGGAAAAGATTGCTCTTCTTTTTCGCGAACTACTCGATTCTGGATCGGTGGGCCCCGTCACTACGTCTATAAGCCCCTCGTATTCCACTGTATTTCGACCTCCCGGGGTGGACGGCCCAGGGCGAGGGTCCTATAGGGCAAGCGGGTCCCACCGACCGAAAGAAAACGATCCTAAAAGTCTGGCGGGTAATCGAGTCTTAACGAGCATTCGATGTAAATTACGGACAAGGCCGACGTCAAAAGTCAAGATCATGTCAGGGGCTCGACGAAAAGTCGGCATGATTTGGGTGATAAGCGTCCACAATTGATCTTGACTTGTCGTCGGTTAAGCCGTAATTAGGCATGGAATAATCATTAATCCTTGATGACTCGGTGTCATGCTTTGGGAGTCGGTGTATAATTTGTGCCGATCGAGCCGAAGTCAAGGCGCCGGTCAATATCTTGGTCAAAGTCTACGGCGGAAAACCGGTAGAACTTCGGCGATTAGGGTCCCAGAAAGATATTGAGTCGGTATGCCGACAAAGGCTTGAAAGGAAAGGTCTATACACGAGACGGGGCATGACACGGACCCGGACTAAAAACCAACCGGGTCTCGGACAAAGTGTGTCACGGACAAGTGCATGGTCGACACGAGGCTCCATGGGATGTTTGGGTAGTCCTGTGCTCATCCGAGAGGCGTAATAAGACCAAACGGACCGCGACAAGGATTTCCCCGGGTTAGGGACGTAGTGTGCAGTGTAAGGTCACGTGCGCGTAGTGTGCAAGCAGTCTATCTTCTTTTTCTGAGTAAAATAGAAATTTTTTATGTGTCTTAAAAAGCATGACGCATGATTTTTTTTTTTGAAAATTTTCTTTTTTTTTTTTTTGAAACTCCTTTTTTTTTTTTTTTAATTTTTTTTTTTGAAAGTAAATGCACACATAAGCACAAAAATTCCAACGGTTAGGGACATAATTCCGACAGTCAAAATTTTGACTTTTTCCGAGGCGGCCAAAACAACACGAAAACTGTGCAAAAATCAACACACACAAAGCAAAGGATTTTCAAATGTTGAGACGGAAGCTTGACCCTCAAAAGCTTTTCTTTTTTTTTTTGAAAATAATGATACCGGTACGTGGGATTGTTAGACCACAATTTATCCCCGACTCGTGTTAGGAGGCGATAACGGGAAGTTTAATGGTTTCCACCAATATACCAAATATCATTTTTTTTAGAAAAAGCTTATTAATCCCCAGCGGAGTCGCCACTGTGATGATGTGCATCCGAAAATTTTCCCATTTTTATTTGAAAAAATCAACGAAACGGAGTCGCCACGCCATTTTTGTTTTGAGGGCCAAAACTTTGAAAAATGCCCGAGATCAGAAATTTGGGTTCGGAGGTCACGTTACGCGCCGGGAAGGACGTTAGTGTGCACCCGGAACGCCTCGTAAAAACGAGTCTTCCAAACATTCAAAATCCTTTGTTGTGTGTGTGTGTGTGTGTGTTTTGGCCAAAGTAAGTTGAAACTGAGGTAAGTAAAAATTGGGAACTCTTTTTAAGGCTTTAAACTGATCCCATGATTTTTTGGGTGATTTTTGGGTTGAGATTTGTAACTCAAAAGATTTTTGGAAGTAAGAAACCATTTCTGCCAAAATGAAAAAAGCAGTTGACCCTCGACTTTGAAATGGACTTTAGGGCTTGAAAACTCCAGAATCTGGGAAAAGTCCGGGAATGAAAAATGTTCAAAACACCTTAAAAAAGGTTTATGTAAAATAACTTTTCATTTTGGAGATGATTTGAGGGGTCAAAACCTTCTGGAAATCTCATATCTGAAATCTGGATTTCCAGAGACTGATGAACTGACCTTTAAAAGAAAATTTGAAAAAAGGAGTTTTACTCACACAAAAAATAAAGTAAAAATATTTATGGAAAGATATGGATGTTGGCTACAAAAAGTATTTTGTAGTCAACACCAAATTACAAGTTTATCTATGTCCAAAAAATTAGACCATGAACTGAGGTCTGAGAAAATTGCTACTGGACAGCAACTTCCCATGAAAGAAAATATGATTTTAAAAAGGGGGGTTTTGCATCCATGCTTGTCCCCATTTCCCTAGGTTTTGGTTAGTGATCACTTGACATTTTAGTGGTGAATCAACTATACCAAACCATCCTTGGGGTACATTAGGACTAAGCACTTCATTTGCTTGGGAAGGGGATTTTTATCCTTTGAAAATGAGATTTGATGCTTGAAAATGGTTTTTGGGGTTTTGAAAATGAGTTTTCTTTGCAAGAAAGTAAGAACACATTAAAGAAAATGTTGATCCTTGTAGAAGATCATCCATGGAGATGGACTTCCATGGTGATCTTCTTGGATCTTAAAACAAGAAGAAGAATGAACTACATTTTGTAGCTTGAAGATGCATGCATGGATGAGAGATTTAGGGTAAGAAGAGGGAGGTTATACCTATCTTCTTTGTATTTTGAGGCTTTGGCTTGAATATATGAGTGTTTGAGGCTTGAATGTGTTTAGGGTTTGAAAGTGTTTAGGGTTGATGATTTGAGTTGGTTAAAGAGAAAACAAGTAGATAACAATTAAGTCCTCTATGTTTTCTCTCTAATCCTCCTCCTATAGGGTGATTTAAGCTTGGATTGGTGTATGTATGAGAGTATGTATGAGAGTGATTTGAAGTGTTTGTGAGTGAGTGAGATTTGGGAAAGATTGGAGAGAAAATGGTGGCAATCTAAGGATTCCCACTGTTTTCTCTCTATATTTCGCCAGAGTTTCGTTGCTGTGATCAAATTATGTTTTGTAAACTGAGAGAGGAGGGTTCAATTTATAGCCCTCTGAAATTGACAAACATGTCCGCGCGGATATGATTGACAGCGTGCACTGTTCATTAATTACAGCTTCAGGCTTTGGACAGGAAGAATAAAATTCAAAAATCCAGCAGTTTATGTTTTTCAACTTGCCCAATTCGGATTTTTCTTATTTCTTTTGCTTTTTGAGATTCTTTTCTTGGTTTAACTTTAAATGGCAATGCCCATTTTACCCTTTCTTTGTTAGAAAAGTTAGGAATGTTAGGAATGTTAGTAATGTTAAAACTTTCGTTAACTTTCTAACGAAAATACTAACGGCTCAAATTGGAGCACTTACACCTGCGGTCCGCACATGAACGCCCGAGCATTGACACAGATCATTCTTCGTATGGGATACTATTGGATATCAATGAAAACAGACTGCATCCAGTTTGTCCGAAGCTGCGACAAATGTCAACGGTTTTCCAACCTCAATCACATCCCTCCTCACGAACTCTACTGCATGACTACGCCATGGCCTTTCGCCACATGGGGAATCGACGTCATCGGCAAGATCACTCCTCCAGGGAGCAATGGTCACGAGTTCATTTTAGTCGCAGTCGACTACTTCACCAAATGGGTAGAAGCCAGATCGTACAAGGTACTGAATTCTAAGAAGGTGGCCGAGTTCATCCGAGAGAACATCATGTGCCGATATGGAGTGCCCAACGAGATCATCTCCGACAATGGGACTCACTTCGAAGGAGATTGTGACCAACTACTGACCGAATTCAGAGTCACACGTCACAGGTCTTCTCACTTACGGACCACAAACCAATGGTGCGAGAGGCACCAACAAGACTCTCGCCATGATAATCGGAAAGATGACCACCGGAGGTCGGGACCGGCCCGAAAAGCTACATCTAGCCCTCTGGGATACCGAACATCACCGAACCGCCACAGGGAGACTACATTCGCACTTACCTACGGAATGGAAGCAATGTTACCCGTGGAATTGGAAATTCCATTCCTCCGAGTCCTCTTGGAAAACGGGATCAATGAAGTCGAATGGCTACAGAGCCGTCACGACGAACTTGCTCTACTCGACGAGCGCAGATTGAAAGCCATGGAACACACTCGAGCCTACCAAAGCGTAAATGGCACGAGCATTCGACAAGAAAGTCAAGATCCGAGACATCGAGAAGGCGACTTGGTGCTAAAGGAAAAGCCTCCTACGCGGACCAATCCCCTCGGAAAGTGGGAGCCTACGGATAGGACCGTTCGTGGTACAAAGAATCTTCTCGGAGGAGCCATGAAGTTAGCGAGATTTGGACGGAAACCCTTTCGTTAACCCCGTGAACGGAAGCAAGCTCATGCAGATACTTCGTTTGAGGAAGAGCACGAGTCAACTCTCCTTCCCCATACACCGTCCCTCAGTAAATTAAAGTGCTAAAAGAGTAATACCCAACTGGATACATTCCCGCTAATGATCTAGGTAAAAAACAGGGTCGCACTTCTTTTGTCTTTGTTTTTCTCAAATTCACCTAAAGTGTCGAACTACGGTGACCTGAGCCCCTTAGTCCAATTGTAAAAGGGGAACGTAGGCAGCCATCTTTGGTTCGGTCTAAAAAAAACAAAAAAATACAATAAGCATCAATTGCTTGTGTTTCGAAAAACTCTTTTCATTTAACCTACAAATTCATAACGGTTAAAACATTCTTTGATGAGTTCAAGCACGGTCAACTCTTGACTCGCTACACGCTAGCAAAACTACAATAAAACATTAATCAATTAATGTGTATCGCAATGACAATGGGTGGATACTCACGGATAGCAAGGTCAACCTAGTTTCCCGTACTAGGTCCTTCATCCTTCTTCCCCTTCCCTTTTCCCCGGCGAGTGTTCTTCACCTTCGCGGAAATATTCGGTAGGCCTTCTACCGGCTCGGGGACTCTTCCCGACGCCTCCGTCAAGCTGTGGTGTCAACGCGATCCTTTCTCTAGCTCGTTTCGAGCCGCCTCGCTTCGAGCCATCATCATAGTGCTTTGATTGGCCTCCCGATCGGCACTTGCCACATAATCAGCCATGGCATCGCCGAGTACGATTACCGGGGTTAGCCCTCGCTTGTCCTCCTCAAGTTCGAGGCATCCCGGGTGATCAACACCCAGCCGGCCACTCCGTCTCCACAAGATAGCCATCTCGTGTCTCCCCCATACACTCTTCGTACCGGTTCGGATCTGCGTCGACGAACAGTGCCCTCTCTCCGGTGAAAGAGAACCTGGCGGGAAAGGACGTGTATTGCCACCACCGGGTGATCGGCAATAGCGTCGAAGGATCTTCCATCCGCAAAGATCCCACCTCAAAGGTAGCGGCATAACTCGGATCGGTCGGTGGCATCTCGCTTCGGCCCGTCTTGCCGCGTAACCAATGATGGAATATAGAAAGACGTGCGAGACGACCCGCCACTCGACAATCAATGGACCCTCTGAGCGGTCCTACAAGTCTGTAACTTCCAATGGGGAACCCACCATCGCAAGTGATGCGTGCAAAGTCCGGCCATCCAGAGCTCCGGCTCGGCTGATTGCCCCTATCACCGAGAGGACGTCGCGAGAAAGACCAAGCGTCACAAGACATTGGCACCTCGGGCATCATCTGCGGCCTCTCCCTCAACCACATGGTCGCATAGCGGGACTCCCTCCCCACATGTATCGGCTACGGGGTCGCCATCCGGCCTATGCCTGTGAACGTCTCGCCCAAGACCAATGGCACGATGTCTCCCCACTCGGCACTGCCTCACCAGTGTCCAAAGACACCGTGATGGCACACACCTGCAGACGTGAATGTGAACAAAGTAGCAATCGCGCACGCAGCAAACGCGTCCCACGAAAAGACGCTCCCCTCGGCTCAGGCAAATCTTTCGGGCGGTCCCGAAATGTCGATGTAATCGGTATCCTGTATCGGCATCCCGTATGCTTCTCCAGTGAGATACCCAACAAAGACACTAGCTTCTCAACAAAGGGTAGGCCGTGCCACCAAGATACGGAAGAACTAGGCTGTTCCGTTTCAGGTCCTCCTGAGAATGGCCTGTAAATCTTCAAACGTAGGAGTAATTTCGTTGTACGAAAGGAATTTGTACACATTCCTCCGCACGTCCTGTAACCGAGACGCGGCTCTCAAAAGATCCCAATCTGGCATGAGCTCCTTCAAAGCCCAAACAGATTTAATCCCGTAATGTACCTTCGAAAACCTCTTGTTACGCCTCGTGTGGTTCCTACCCACGGCGAAAGTTGTCCAAATATCGCTCTTGCATCCGAGACGATAACTTGGGAAAGGGAGCCATGTCGAAGGTGAAGAAAACCTTAAGAAAGGGAAAAGAATTCAGCCGGATGAACAAAGCAATGCGCAGTTTTCTCACCAATTGCAAAGCCGAAACCGCAATTTAAAGAATGCGGAAATCTCGGTTCTAGTTCGGCCGGACTCCCTCTCTGGGCAGCTTGACTTGGTCAAACTCTGCAGCCAGCTGCCCTTAAAATTGGAAACATTTCCAAACCATGCCCTGTTCACTCCTATGAAATCTGCGTGCCTGCCCCTGATTTCATTCAACCAATATCAATATCCCTTCCGCCCCGGGCTCGTGCAACAGTGCAAATAATTAAAAATTAGTGCATACATGCTTAATTTTTGACCCGTTCAATTTTTAATGCGTTTCTTTTTTTATTTATTTTTGATTAACCTATTTGCTTATTTTCCGAAAATAACAGAAGGTGATCATAGAATAAATATGCGAAGTACAGGTTCCGCCCCACGGGCGCCTTTTTGCAAATACAGTTCAAATCAAAATTTGTTCCTGACAAATACATGCATTTTGTCTAAACAAAGCAGTAAAGAAAGAAAGCAGTAAAAGGGGACTACTCTGAGTCCCGCTCGTCATCCGTACACTCGACGTCTTGCTCCGCCGCCGCCGGATCCGTCGCAAATAGGAACTCGCCGAACTCCTCCCGGTAGGGAATAGGCAAAGGGCCTCCTCGGAGTACGTGAACTCGAGGACTCCCCACTCTCGCGCCCGAGTGCGCGTAAGAAGGAGCTCCAAATCCAGCCGTTCCGCCCGCGAACCGGCCGAACCCCGTGCAAAGTCCTCCCCACCCGCCCGTGGGAGCGGGCGAATCTCTCGGCCTAGACGGCCCCCGATCACGGACGTCCACGCTCCTCCGGGAACCGCACCGCATGAACTCCACGAGCCTCCTAGCGTGGCGGACCACTCCGTCCACGGCCTCATGGCTTCATTGTACGTACGGCCGGATACTGCGAACCGGAAGGTCATCGAAAGCAAGCGAAAGTACGGATGCAACATGTGCGAGAATGCTACTATCAAATGCATAAAATCAAAAAAGGTGCTCACCGAAGCATTGGGGTCCGCCCGTATCGTGGGTCTCGGCTCGCCGGAGCGGGATCACAAGTCGCTCTACGCGAACCATCCGGCCCTCGTACGCTAGCCTAGCTCGCGGGACCGGAAAATCTCGAGGACCTCCGGGGACCTCGCCCTCTCTATGCTTTGTACTGCGGGCTCCTCGGCCTCATCCTCAAGAAAACATCATAGGCGGCCCCCGCTATGATGTACTCGGTGTAGTACACGCCCGTAGGTACCCCTCCGGCTCATCAATCGGCATCTCCGGGGATGCCGCATGTACAAAGGAGGATCCACCTAAGCACCCGAGGGAAGAGACCCTCGCCTATGCCGACGGGTCACCCTCTCCCCCAAATACATGGCGTCACGGTGAAGTCCCACCGGGAGCTTCCGCCGCGCGTGTAGTCTCGCCGGCACCCGCACCGCGACATGATCAAACCTACTCCACCAGTCACTGGATCCTCTCGAGAGAACTCCGTGTTCGGCGCCGAGATATCTCCTCGTATGACACTCGAGTGCCAACTCTCGAAGAGACCGCCCTCTTCGCCTTCTTACGCCAAACCGGCATGGCGGGGAACAGGGGACGGTACGGCTCCTTGATGTCCCAAGCTCGCGGATCCGAACACCTCGTAGTACTGCACTGCCAAGAGAATGGAAAGTTATGTCGGCTACAAAGCGGATACATACGAGTACATAAAAGAGGCAAGGAAGAGAAAAAGCACGTAAACTTACATCCAAGACGGGCGTGAAGCGGCTAAATGAGTGCTCCTCTCCCCGCGAGAACTGTCCGGGGAATGGTAGAGCTCGGCCGATCCAGCCTCCCCCACGCGAACCCCTCACGCGCATCCAAGTCTACCGGCGGCCGAGCAAAGGGAAGTGACAAGACGTGTCGAAGTCGGGAACAAAGTCACCGACGGCGCAAACCAAAGGAACCCTCGAGCCGGACGCCCGCGGTCATCCTCAAGGACCCGGCCTGTGTAATCGGCAACACCTTCCCTCAAATGATTCTCCATCGGCTCATCCGAATGCCTAAGCCCCCGGCATCGGTAATATCAAAACCCGGACCAGCCCCTGCATAACCGCTCCGGGTGTAACCATCAACCCACACCCGCCGGCGTGTTGCCATAAGTCGGCAACCTAGTGATAGCGCAAAATCCGTGGGAGTCACCGTCGCCTCCCCCATCTCGAAATGGAAAGTGTGGGTCATATCCCACCGGTACTCGCTCGCCGCGACATACGTGGACCTGCCCCTCGGCGTATCGGTGTCGCGGCCTACGGATCGATAAACCCGGCCAACCGGAGTCAAGCACCATTGCCGCGGACTCCTCTCTCCCTCTCGAGCCACGTCCGGGTTAATGCCCCACAATGCCCGCACCGCCTCAAAGGCACCCCGACTCTTACGGTTATGAGTACTAACCGTCCTGTCCCTTGCACAAACAAGACGTAAGCAACGTCAACAGAATGCACCAACGCATGTCAAAAGGATGCAATGCAGATACGGTTCTCATTCATTTCCTATGTATATTCCCATCATTTCGAAAACTCCGTCGAATCCGGAACTTTCAAAATCTTTCGAAAATTCCGTCGAATCCGGAACTTTCAAAACATTTCGAAAACTCCGTCGAATCCGGAACTTTCAAAACATTTCGAAAACTCCGTTGAAACCGGAACTTTCAAACCTCTTTCGAACTTTTCAAAAATTTACTCCGTCCCGAATTAAAGCTACTTTAATTTTGGAAAATGCATCTAGACATGGAATTTTGCAACCAAAATTTTTATGTCATCCACCCATAGTGTCAATTGAACTACATCCTAGTCAATTTCGACAAAGGTTCATAGCAAAGTCAAAAGCCCCAATTCGGGCACCAAAATCCCTAAGTTCATTCCTAACAAATTTCTAACATTTAAAGAATGCACATTCTTAAAATTAATGGAATTTGTAGGAAGCTTACTTGTCTCTCGATCCCTCCCTTGGAGTTGTGGCGGTCCCTCGCCGGATAAAACTCCGCCGGATTCAATGGGTGAACAATGGTTCGAATGGTCCGAACCAACCGTGTTCTTTCGTCATCGGTCCTTCCATGACGAGCCATTGGTCCTCCTTCACCTTCCATAGTGAATTTCCTTCACAAATTCGAGCAAACCTTGCAATTTGGGTTGGATTTTTCTCTCTCCTTTCTCCCTCTCTCGTCGGAATTAATGGAAGAAAATGGCCAACTTTTCTTCTGCCTCGGCGCTGATAACAACCTGGTCAAACTCAGTAAAAGTCCGACCGGACTCTTACTGCACCAGGAAAAATTTTGCCCCTTTTGCCCCTCAACTTTTGGCAATTCCAATTTTACCACTTTTGGCCCACAAAAGTGTAAAATTTCCCCCAGTTAGACATTTCTAACACCCTATCCCCCGAGGATAAATCAAAGTTAGTTCTCACTAACGCCCGTCTCCTGACGTTAAAATTTAATAATGGTCTTCACCATTAAATCCTTAATCGCGACCTTTCACGGTCCGATTTCAAGTCTCAATCGCGACCTTTCACGGTCCGATTCCAATTCTCAACCGCGACCTTTCACGGTCCGATTTCAAGTCTCAATCGCGACCTTTCACGGTCCGACTCCAATTCTCAATCGCGACCTTTCACGGTCCGATTTCAATCCTCAATCGCGACCTTTCACGGTCCGATTTCAATCCTTAATCGCGACCTTTCACGGTCCGATTCCAATCCTTAACCGCGACCTTTCACGGTCCGATTCCAATCCTTAATCGCGACCTTTCACGGTCCGATTTCAAGTCTCAATCGCGACCTTTCACGGTCCGATTCCAATTCTCAATCACGACCTTTCACGGTCCGATTTCAAGTCTCAATCGCGACCTTTCACGGTCCGACTCCAATCCTCAATCGCGACCTTTCACGGTCCGATTCCAACTCTCAATCGCGACCTTTCACGGTCCGATTTCAATTCTCAATCGCGACCTTTCACGGTCCGATTCCAATTCTCAATCGCGACCTTTCACGGTCCGATTTCAAGTCTCAATCGCGACCTTTCACGGTCCGATCTCAATCCTTAATCGCGACCTTTCACGGTCCGATCTCAATCCTTAATCGCGACCTTTCACGGTCTGATTTCAAGTCTCAATCGCGACCTTTCACGGTCCGATTTCAATTCTCAATCGCGACCTTTCACGGTCCAATTCCAAGTCTCAATCGCGACCTTTCACGGTCCGATTCCAAGTCTCAATCGCGACCTTTCACGGTCCGATTCCAATTCTCAATCGCGACCTTTCACGGTCCGATTTCAAATCCTTAATCGCGACCTTTCACGGTCCGATCTCAATCCTTAATCGCGACCTTTCACGGTCCGATTCCAAGTCTCAATCGCGACCTTTCACGGTCCGATTCCAAGTCTCAATCGCGACCTTTCACGGTCCGATTCCAAGTCTCAATCGCGACCTTTCACGGTCCGATTCCAAGTCTCAATCGCGACCTTTCACGGTCCGACTCCAATCCTCAATTGCGACCTTTCACGGTCCGATTCCAACTCTCAATCGCGACCTTTCACGGTCCGATTCCAAGTCTCAATCGCGACCTTTCACGGTCCGATTCCAAGTCTCAATCGCGACCTTTCACGGTCCGATTCCAATTCTCAATCGCGACCTTTCACGGTCCGACTCCAATCCTCAACCGCGACCTTTCACGGTCTGATTTCAATCTCCCATCTCGACCTTTCATGGTCCCATCTCAAACAGTTAATCCCGACCTTCGCGGTCCGACCTACACTCTCCTATCGAGACCTTCGCTGTTCGTCTTCCCGGCAACAGCAATAAGCCCGAACCCCAAGGCACGAACGCCTTGCAACAATTCCTCTTCGGCCATCCTCGTAAGCCCGAACACCTTTTCACTTCAGTAAGTGAACATTCATCTCCCCGGCCGCCAGTCGTAAGCCCGATCGCTCATCCCAAAGCCAGGATAAAACCGGCAATGCAATAAGCCCAAAGACCCAAGGCACGAACGCCCTCGTCGGCATCGCAACTCCGGTTTGAGGCGCCACACGCCTCGAAGGTTTGAAGTCCTGTGTTCGACGCCTCCTAACAGTCTCCATTCAGGTACATGCACCTCGCGAATGGTCTCATCCAGGTTTAGACGCCTCCTAATAGTCTCGCTCAGGTCGAGGTCCCCATGCGCGGCCCTTGCCCCTTTTCGAACTACGATCGGCTTGATTCCCGCTCGGGATACGTAGGAATCCTTTTCGCTAAGGGTCCGGCCCGGTGACCCGCCCATCTCCTTCAAAGTAAGGCATCCCGATTTGGATCCTTATCTTTTTCAATCGACCCCACCTCCTTCGGAGGAGACGTCGCCGAGGGGCTAACCGTAAGTACCCAAATCCGGATCGTCCAAATTGGCCGAAAGTTAACCGAAATCCGTTAACCGGCCCGCTCCCGGGTTAACCGGAACTCGTTAAACTCCCTGTTCTTTGTGCTAACGAGACGTCCGGGGCGCCCCGTGCATCCCGACGCCGAACCATACCTAACACGTGTCATCACATGTAAAAGCACGGCTTTCCCGAAAAACGCATTTTCCGGCACTTTCCGGGCGTTTGACATTTCTGACCGTTATTTTAAAAACGGACAAAACCGACCGGGAACAAATTCCCATTAAGCCGGGTGACTCGAGAGGGCACGTGGCGGCCATGCCACCTCCCTCTAGTCACCCTTCAATCAAATTCAAAGGGAAAAGACCAAAATGCCCCCGGTTTGCAAGCCAAGTCCCACGGACTCATCGTGCACATTTTCGAAATTGCCAGCAAGTCCCTCAAATTCTCAAAATACCACAAAACCCCCTGGATTCAGGCCAAGTCCGTCCGGACTCCTACTGCAAATTTCACCTATAAATAGAAATGGCTGTCAAAGCCAAAAAAACAGAAAATTTACCCCAAAATTTCACATACCCCACGGCCCAAACTGGTTTACACCCCTTCCGAGCTCCCGTTCTGTCTCGATTCGCGTAAAACCTTCGTATTTCGATCAAATACGCCCCTTTCAACTTCGAAACAACCTTTCGAATCACTTTCCGTGTCCCGTACACACCTCCCGAGCCAAAGGAGTCGACCCTAGCCATAGGTATAACTCCCTCTCTCTAAATCTCCCGTTCCGTCTCGGTTTACGCGCCAGTCGCTATAACCGTTTCGAACGTCGTTATCGAAATGTAGACGCCTCCGTCTAACGGGGTCCGATACGTTTTAGCCCCTCGATCCTCTTCTCTTTCCGTAAGAGAAGTAATCACGGGTTAAAACGGCGTTCCGACCCCGTTCCGTTTACTTTTTATGTCATTTACCATTCCGGATCGATCGATCCGTTGATCGTCATTTACAATTCCGAGCCGTTTGGCCTCGTTGATCGTCATTTACAATTCCGAGCCGTTTGGCCTCGTCGATCGTCATTTACGAATCCGGATCGTTTGATTCCGTTGACACTGCTTTAAATACTGTCATTTACAAGTCCGATCCGTTTGGATCGTGATAGTATTTACTTTTCAAAGTCCGAGTCGCAACCCGATTCGTTGATCGCATGTCATTTAATACGCATTTTTCCCGTAAAAATCGTTAACAATGTAATGACCGGTTCAAAACCGGAGTTCGTCCGTCGAACTCTCTTTCAAAACGCGCGAAATGACGTTCGGCCTCCGAACGCTCATCTTCAAACTCAAAGCCGCCATTTGACACTTAAAATCATTTAATACGCTTTTTTCCCGTAAAAATCGTTAACAATGACTCGCACGGCTCAAAATCGACGTTTGCCACGCAAACGCTCATTTCAAACTCAAAATCGACGTTTGCCACGCAAACGCTCATTTCAAACTCAAAATCGACGTTTGCCACGCAAACGCTCATTTCAAACTCAAAATCGACGTTTGCCACGCAAACGCTCTTTTCAACTCAAACCGACGTTTGTCATTCAAACGCTCGTCTTTTCAAAAGTCACCTAATCAACGTTTGTCATTCAAACCAAGATTAAGCTTGTCATTCAAGCCCCCATTTCAAAAGACACACACACACACACACACGATTTCGAGAAAGGTAGAAAGACTCGTCATGCGAGGCATTTCGGGCGATCTCGTAATACTCTACCCGAAACGTAACTTGACCTCCGAACCTAACAATCTCTGGTACAAAAAAGCTTTTTACTCGTTTTTGCTGCCAATAAAAATGATCCCCGTTTTCAAAAGCCTTTTCCTAAGTTTTTGCTACCAATAAAAACGACACCTTTTCACAATAGCCGTTTCTCAACGTTTGGGCTCAAAATACAAAAACCGCGTGGCGACTCCTCATTTTTTTTTCTTCCCATGAAGCGAGGTCTCAGACACCAACCCCTCCGCGAAAGACAACCGCCTTTTCCGCGCCCCCCGCCCGCGCGCGAAAAAGATCGGGTAATTTCACTCGTGCACTTAGTTTTGATCTATCTTCCTCCTCAATTTGGTCCTTTTGAGGTGACCTATAAATGTCAAAAGTACAAGTGGAATATTAATGGATTACATTCACATATGACACAAGAGGAAGATAGGATGAAATATCTTAAATTAGAAAGTACTCACTTAGCATTTACTTCTTCTCGTGGGATTAAGAGAAGAGGGAAGGAAATTGCGATTGCAAGTAAGAAGCATAAGGGATCATTTAATGATCATAAAGTAAAGAAATGCTTCTTTTGCAAGGACCTTACTCGCATGAAGAACGACTACCATAAGTATCGCGAATTAATGGCGAATTCAGAATGGTATGTCATTTGGTGTTGTTTGTACTAAGGCAAATTTGATTTCAATTCCTTAATATACATGGTGGTTGTATTCTGGTGCAATAACTCACATTAGTTTCTACCACACGTTTGTTACCTGATTCAGTGTTTGTAATGCATACATATTTCATCTCTCTTTCATTAGTTGTCTCAATATGATATCCATTTTCACGAATATCTTTAAAGCATAGTAATTTTTTTTAGATTTAGTTGAGAGTAATGCATTTTTTATACCGATTTTGGTTCCTCTTGGTAGTACTATATTAGCTCTTCCTGAGCCATCAATTATATTTGTACGACCACATATTGTACTAAAATTAGCATCATTTACTATTACACGAGAGACGTACTTTTTATTTTTGAGTATAGTATGTGTTGATGCACTGTCTGCAAGACACACATCATTATCTCTGCTAGCCATTTACTTTCAAAAAAAAAAAGAGAGGAATAAAATATAAAAAATACATATATTTACATGCAAAAGTTAACTATGATACAATACACACTGAAATAAAACACACTAAATTAAAATATTACAAGCTAGATACTTTAATTATTCTTGATTTCTCCACCACAAAGCATGTAATCATCCCCCTCTATATTGAGAAAATCTGATATATTCAGATGTCTACTTGTTGATGGATCTTGATTCACTGGATCATTTTCGTAAACAAAATTTGTTTCAACATCTTTTCCTTTATTCAACATTGATACTTGATACAGTTTAACAAGATGTTTAGGCGTACGACAGGTACGGGCACAATGGCCTTTCACCGATAACATAAATTCTCAACTTTTATCGGATGCTCATTTTGTATATCTGATGATTTTTCTTTATTATTTTCTCTACTGCACTTCAGGTGGCGAGAGATATTTCCATAATTATTGGAGTAATTATCGTTACGATATTGATTATAAAATATTCCCCTACCATGGCCGCGGCCGTGTCCACGACCACATCCTCGGTCTCGCCAGTATTATCATATATACTCGCGTTCACTTCAGGGAATGAAGTGGAGCTAGTGGGGCGGGCTTCGTGATTTTTCAATAAGATCTCATTATTTTTCTCAGCCACAAGAATATATGAGATCAATTCGGAATACCTTTTAAAACCATTTTCTCGATATTGCTGCTACTGGAGCATATTCGATGCATGAAAAGTGGAGAAAGTTTTCTCTAGCATATCATTATCAGAATTCTTTTCCCTCATAATTTTAACTGTAATGTAATTTTAAACATTGCATAATTATATTCACTTATGGTTTTAAAATTTTGCAAGCTTAAATGAATCCACTCGTAGTGTGCTTTGGGTGAACAACAAATCTTTGATGATCATACCTTTCTTTTAAATTGTCCCAAAATACGAGTTGATCTTTTGAGATGAGGTATTTTGTTTTCAGTTCTTCGTGGACATGGTGTCGGAGAAAAATCATTGTCTTAACACGTTCTTGCATTGAGGCATTATTTCCTTTCTTGATGGTATATCCCAAATCCATGACATCTAAATGAATTTCTGCATCTAAGATTCATGATAAATAGTTCTTACCCGTAATATCAAGAGCTACAAAGTCAAGTTTCGTGAGATTTGACATTATAAAATTTTGAATAACTTAAAAAGAGAGTATATCTTACCCGATACCGTACCTACTTCTGTATCAATAGCCCATGATGTGGAACTAGAACGGAGTCGTGCTGATAACGTGTTATAAAACTGAAGAACTAAGAGCAAAATTATAAAACTATTTTATTCCAAGACTATTATAAGAGAAGTATACAAGAGAGAAAGATAGAAGTCGGGAACTTTTGAGATATCTAAAATAAAACTAAAGCCTACTATTTATCGATGAACATTGGCTTCCCTATAAGCTTTTCATAAGGATAAACATTATCATTTAGTAAGACTTCCCCTTGTAAGATTTCTGAAGATATTTACAAAGATTTCTTCGTAATCTTTCAAAAATATATTAACAAAGCTTCACTAGTAATCTTTATTGAAAATATTTAGAAAGCTTTTCTAATAAGCTTCGCGAAAATTTATATTTCAAAGCTTCTGTTGTAAGCTTTCGTTCCAAAGAACATCCACACAATAATCTATAGTATAAATGAGGGAAGTGTGATGAATAGTTGTATGAATAGTGTCAATGAGGGAAATTTCCATTTTAACCTCACTAAGTTGTCCCTTTCTCATTTTGCCCTCACTTTTAATTAAAAAAATACCATATATCCTCGGACACGAGCTTTTACTAGTATATTATAACACATGGTTATATTTCCAACACGATCTAAAATAATATGAATGCATAGATAAGTTTTTTTTTTAAAAGGTTTAAAGTTAAGTCGACACAAAATAATGTAGATCCAAAACTTTTAATAAATCTTATTGACATGGTCGATATGAGCTTTAAGGAGGCATATTATATTAAACACTTTAATACTCCCTCCTACCAAAAAAATGTATCCTAAAAATTATTCACTTTAACATATGTCACAGTTAATATATTCGAAATTCTTAAGAAGTGTGTTCAAATCATTTGTATATTTTTTATATAATGATAAATTTACACATAAATGATTATCTCATTAATTATTTTTAGAAAATGGCTCATTAATAAAAATATTATCAATAGCAAATTTTGATTTTATTTTACCTTCTCTTAACAAAAATATATCAATCAAATTGAAAATAAATAAATTAAAGTGTCTTTTTGGATGAAAGAAGTATTATTATTAGTAGGTACTTTAGACCAAGTTTGGCAACCATTTTAGATGGTCTGTTTGGATAAAACTCAATTTTTGCTGACTAGGATTTATCTTAGTTAAATCTTGGCATCACCCAAATCATTCTAAATGCATATTCAGGTGCCTAACCCGAAAACCAGTCTTAAAGGTAAAATAAAAAAATAAAATGGATGATTTAATAACACAAGCCTTAATTTTCAAAAAATAAAAATAAAAATAAAAATATAATGTATGATTTAACAACTCAAGTAAAAGTAACACACTCTGATTTATGGAGCAATGATACCCTTTCATTTCAACCGAGCTGAGATCATTTATGCCACTTTTGTGTAACACAAATGATCTAAAGATTATTTATTAATGATATTGATATGATGATGATGAGCCCGGATCTACTAGACCGGGCCTGCGCTCGGTCTGGTCCAAGAAATCAGTGACGTGGCAGTTTCTAGACCACTGGGGGAAGACCGCGGACAGATAGGCCCTTGAGGTCAAAACCGCGTCCCTCCCCGCATTAATCCTATCAAAGACCGGAAGGATCCTGACCGCTATATTCGTGCCCGCACGACCTGTGATCGTTGGGTCCGTGCCCGCAGATTGTATGTCCGCAGGGACCCATGCCCGCAGGAGGCATGACCGCTCCATCCGTGCCCGCGTCAAATACCTTTGACCGCGGCCACGATGTTGACCGCGGGCACATGTCTCGCTTCCTGCTAATATCAAGCCTTACCGAGCAAGTTAGCTTACCGGCTCGACATGCAAGTTGCCTGGCTCCCCCATCACGCATTTAATGCGGCTCGCCAGCGCCTACTATTTCATTTAATGCGCCAAGCCATCTACACGGCTCATGTCCCTTTCACCCATGCCTCTCGCAGCCAATGTTCCCTCCCTGACAGGGCCAATTAGCTGCGGACACGTGTAGCTGGTCAAATACCAAAGTGTCCCCTAGGGCTGATCTCATTGCTTACCTCAACAAGCACCACTACATTGCCTATAAATAGAAGGCCTTTGTCCCCTTGGGCAAGGTAAGTTTCAAATATATTGAGTAAGCCATATTACTCTAAACCCTAAACACATACACACACTCCAAGGTATTCCAAGCCTTATTATCTCAGTATTCTTACTCTCACACCCGAGGGCCTGAGTTGGAGTAACATCCAACTTTGACCTTAACGGTGCTCTTTTGTGTTGTGATTTAGGTACATCAATACACCAAAAATATCCTAGCCAGATATCCTTGAACCGCTCCTGATCCTGAAAAGCTTGGCGTCATCAGTGGTTCCATTGCCGGGAACACGACTTTCATTAGTTTTTCCCGTTTCAAATCTTTGTTTTCATAAACACCTTGTATTCTAAACAACTGACTGTCAAAAGCTCTCCTTTTCAGTCATATTCCTTCTCTTCCAAACATGTCTAGAATATTACACAACGCTGGTCATTTAACCCTAGAGGAGGATAACCAGGCCTCACCTTCTAATGTCAATAAGGGAAAGGCTGCGACCTCTGTTTTCAACCGTATGGGGGCCCGTTCCATACCGCTCATACCCTTTCCCCAGGCCGATAGCTATACACAAACCGACGAGACGAGGCCCAAGCCGAAAAAGCCTGTGCCCTCCTAAATAATAGCCCAAAACCCCCAAGATCCTCTGAAAAATATCGCCTTAGACACTCCACTATCCCCGGAGCAAATCCTGAGAAGGACAGAAATCTTGGCCTCCAAGGAGAAGCCGGTCGCAGAGGCCGCGGCCATCGCCGACGCTCAATTGGAGATATTTGAGATAGAGGCCAACGGAGGGCTCCAGCTTCCCTCGTGGGTCACTAAGGTTCTCCCAACGAGCTCCCCCAAAATCGCTTGCTAGTCAAGCTAGGGGGCAAACCGGGCCGAACCAACCTCGAGCGCGGACAAATTTCCTGCCAAACACACACGCGGTGCAAGTGGAAGGTAGCGAGGAGGTTGGAGAAGAGGCCCAATCCAACCTACGTGCGAAGTCCAAAGCTAGACCCTTGGCTCCGGCCAAGGGGAAGGCCGTGACTCCACGAGCTAAGAAGCAGAAGGTTGATAGTCAGAACCCTGAGTTTGCAGATTTCATGCAGAAGATGTGGGAAACCCATCAGAAGGCCGCCCAGAAATGTGGCCGCACCATGGACGCCTTCAGCGACAAAATTGTGCGGGCACCTATTCAGAGGGGCAAGCCCCCTCAGATGGACACCTATGATGGCTCCAAAAATGCCAAGAGTCATATGGGACGATTTGAAGGCCAAATGACTTTATTCTCCTCGGAGGAGTCTGTGATGTGCAAAGCCTTGGCTGCGACCTTCACGGGCAAAGCCCTATCCTAGATGCTTGCTCTCAAACCTCGGTCAATCCAATCATTCAATCAGTTCAGGAGCATCTTTCTTAATGCCTTTGCTGGTGCTGGTGTGCCCGCTAGACCAAAGACAGACCTTGTCCGTGTCAAGCAGGCCCCTGACGAAGCAACAAAAGATTACATCTCTCGGTTCAGAAAGGTGAGCGAGGAGATTGTAAACTTGGAAGGAGGAGACATTAGACTCTGTTTTGAGGGCGGCCTCACCTCTTCTTTCCTCAAGATGAATTTTGCCTCCAGCCCGCCAAAAACCGTAGAGGAAATGTATGAAAGAGCCTCGGCCATAGCCTCTGCCGAAGAGCCAAACGTGCCCGCTCCCCGAGCCTCCGCAAAAGAAAGAATAAGCCAAGTTCAGGAGACCACCCCGGAGCCTGCCCGCACTAATAATTAGGGCAAAAACAGAGGCCATGGGTCAGACAAACTCCGGAAGACAGTGGATAGTACACCTTTCACCGAGCTCACCGAGCCAAGAGTGGTAATAATGAGAGCCTCAGACTTTCCTCCTCCTCCCCCAATGCTCAGAAAACCAAATGAGAGGAGTAGGGCTAAGTTTTGTGAGTATCACAACGACCACGGGCACGGTACTGAAGAGTGCTTCCAACTAAAGAGAATAATCCAGCAGAAAATCAATAACGGGGAGCTGACCCAGTGGGTTAAAGGGAACAACAACAATGCCCCCAACAACAATAACCAGCAGCGGGCACGAAATACGCGTGGCCCCGAAAGGAATGAAAGAGATAACTATGATGAGGATTTGGAGGATTATGACATTCATTTCATTGGCGAGGAGCCTCCCTCCAATAAACAACTCTCCCTTCAAATCCGCACTTTGGAGAAAGTTTTTCTGATTCCCCCCATGACTCCGGAAGAAGAGCAGGAAATAGGGTTCAAAAAGAGTGAACTTGCCTCCTCCCTATTCCACTCTACTCAGCCCATTACCATCCCTATGAAGATAAACCGGGCCAACATACACCGAGTCCTAATTGATACGGGCGCGGCCAGAGACATCCTCTACTTCCACACGTTGGTTAGCATGAGGATGACCGAGGCTAACCTGTCTCCTTATGCGGGCATGTTGGAAGGCTTCACAAATCACGCAGTGATGGTAAAGGGGACGATTGTGTTTGAAGTAACTATTGGGGAAAAACCCATGCAGAAGACGGCAAAAATCACTTTCATGGTGGTCGATCTTCCTTCCCAATACAATGCTATTTTAGGCCTAACTGTTCAGGCCGAATGGGAATAGTTGCTTCCGTTCCCCACCGTAGGGTGAAATTTAACACCCGGGCGGGGTTGCTACCATCAAGAACCGGCCGGGAGATTCCTCCGAGCACTCGAGGAGAAGAGAAAGGCAAATAAAGGCCGACATCCCGCCCGCAGAGAGATAGGGCGAGGACAAAGCGAAGAAGGGGAAGGCCCTAGCACTTGTGCCGCCACTGCCGCCACCCATTTCAATTGGCATGCTTTCTTTCCATTCCACTAAGGTGGAGCTCAAGACGAGCAGAAAATCCAAACAGTTGGCCCCTATTGAGGGAGGATACATTGATCGAGGAATTGAGGGAGAAATTGACCGCGATGTCATATACTCTACGGCAACACCGACCGAGCTCGTGTCAACCCCCCATCTATTATCATTGACTCCTTGCACAATCGTGAAATCAGCGACCTTCAACCTAACGACGAGCTCGAGGAGGTGGTCATCAACCCCCACTTCCCCGAGCAAACTGTTAAGGTTGGGCTGGAAATTCACTGCGAGGAGAGAAGGATACTCATCGAGTTCCTTAGAGCAAATTGTGATGTGTTCGCTTGGAGGGTGGAGGATATGCAAGGAATCAGCAAAGACGTGATCCTCCACAAAATCAATGATGACCCATCCTTCAAAAACATCCATCAAAAATCAAGGTACTTCTCTCCGGAGAAAGAAATGGCGATCAAGGAAGAGGTAGAAAAATTACTCAAAGCGGGGATAATAAAGGAGATTACCTACCCAAAATGGCTAGCCAATGTGGTTATGGTCAAAAAATCCAACAACAAGTGGAGGATGTGTGTTGATTTCACGAATCTCAACAAGGCATGCCCCAAAGACTGCTTCCCTCTTCCTCGCATAGACAGATTGGTGGATTCTATAGCCGGCCACAGAGTATTGAGCTTCATTGATGCATACTCCGGCTACCATCAGATTCAAATGGCTCCTGAGGATGTCCGCTCCGTTGCTTTCATCGCTGCGGGCAAGACTTATTGCGCCACATATCAGCGAATGGTCAATCTGGTCTTCAAAAACCAACTGGGCAGAAATCTTGAGGCCTACATTGACGATATGGTTATAAAGACTAAGGAAAACTCCCACGAGCTCGACGTGGAGGAAATCTTCAAAAACTTGCGCCGTAATAACATGAAGCTAAATCCCCTTAAGTGTGCTTTTGGGGTCAAGGCGAGCAAGTTCCTCGGATTCATGGTCAATCAAAGAGGGATAGAGGCTAATCCTGAAAAAATCCAAGCCCTATTGGACATGAAACCTCCTGCTTGCGTGAAGGATATACAAAAACTCAATGGTCGCATCACCGCACTTGGCCGCTTTATCTCGCGGTCAGCAGAGAGATGCCTCCCTTTCTTCAAAACTTTAAAAGGGGGGAAGAAGCCTGATGAATTTGCATGGAATCAAGAATGCCATCAAGCTTTTGAAGAAGTCAAGACATACCTCGGGCGGCCGCACCTCTACTTTCGGCGGCCGGTGCCGGGAAGAGCTTTTTCGTTTTTGGCGCATCGATCCGGTAAGTAGGCTGCTGTTCTTGTAAGGGAGGATAATAACTCCCAAAAACCAGTTTATTATGTATCTAAGGCGTTGTCCTCCGTAGAAGGGTGTTACCTTAATATAGAAAAGTTAGCTTACGCCTTGCAGATCTACGCTCGAAAATTAAGAGCTTACTTTTCTCGCACACCCTATAACCGTATCGACCGAGGCCCCGCTTAGAAAGGTTTTACACAAACCGTAGTCCTCGGGAGAATGCTAGCTTGGTCTATCGAGCTCACCGAGTTCCGCATCACCTACTCCCCGAGAAAGACAATCAAAGCGCAGGCCTTGGTAGACTTTGTGGTAGAATCATCATTCAAAATGGCGGACAAAGAACACGGGAAAAAGAAAGCGGGCGTAATGCGAAGAAGTCCCAAATAGCCCGAGCACGTAAATCATACAGCCAAGGGAGCGTCCAGAGGAGGTATGGATTTTATACGTGGACGGCTCCGCGAGCAAGCTAATTAGTGGCGCGGGCATACTTCGATCGCACCTGCGGGGAGAAATTTAAGAGGGCCTTAAGGTTCAAGTTCGAGGCATCTAACAATCAGCCGAGTATGAAGCGATTATAGCGAGGCATGGAATTGGCAAGAGACTTGGGAGTTCGAATATAGAGATCAATAGTGTCTCTCGGCTCATAGTTAATCAAATTAGGGGGAGTATGATACTATCAACCCAAAGCTAACTCGATCTGCGGCCTTGCAAAAACCCTCATCAAAAATTTCACCTACTATGAAATGAACCAAGTCAGCGAGAGAGGATAATGTGGAAGCCGACCTCCTCTCCGTAATAACCGATCAAGAAATTTAGGAAGTAGAAGCAGTGCCGATTGAGTTCTCGAAAGACTGCTATAGATCGACCCGGATAAACAATCTTGAGGATCAAGTAAGGGACTCGGGTAGATGAGATCAAGGATTACATTGAGAGGCGACCCTCCCCGAGGATCCAAAGAAAGGCTAGAGCCATCGAACGGTGTCCGCGAAATACCTCGTCCTCGAGGGTACTTTCGACGGTCATTCACCAAGCCATTGCTGAGATGTGTCAAAATTCACATGGTCACCAACTTACTCTATGAGGTCCATGAAGGAGTTTGTGGCGGACATCCAGGTGCTCGCACTCTCTCATACAAAATCAAATTCCAAGGTTTCTTTTGGCCCACGATGAGGAGGGATGCACAAGAGTACGTCAGAAAGTGTGATAAATGCCAGAGATTTGCGGACATTCCCCGACTACCATCAACAGAGCAGACTTTGGTAGTACCATCGTGGCCGTTTGATACGTGGGGGATAGATCTTATTGGACCATTTCCAACCGCTAGAGGAAACATTAAGTATCTTTGTTGTGGCCGTGGATTATTTTTACTAAATGGACAGAAGCCAAGGGCTTAGCTACCATCTCCGAGGAGAACACTATCAATTTCGTCCACGACCACATCTATTGCCGATTTGGAGTTCCCCGAGCAATAATTTCAGACAATGGCACTCAGTTCTCCGCAAAGTTCACCGCGGAGTGTGAAAGAATGAAAGTACAACACCGCAAATCTGCAGTTGCCTATCCTCAAGGAAACGGTCAGGCCGAGGCCGCAAATAAGTTAGTTCTGACCGCCCTAAAAAAAATTTGGAGGGGCGAGGAGGACGATGGTTGGACGAGCTCCAGACCGCATTATGGGTTGTCCGCACAACTACAAGGAATTCTACAGGAGAAACTCCTTTCTCGCTCACGTATGGGTCAGAGGCAATGGCTCCAGTTGAGGTTGCCCTACCCTCGTACAGAGTCACATACTTCGACGAGTCTCAAAACGAGGCAAACAGAAGGTGTGACCTGGACGATCTCGAAGGAAAGAGAATGCGGGCATATGAAAAAATGGTGAACTACAAGCAGAAGGCGAAGAAACACCACGATAAAAGGGTGAATAAGAGGAGTTTTTCAGTTGAAGATTGGGTACTTAGAAGCGTAGAGGTCCAAGGGGCCCAACCTGGTTTCAATAAGCTGTCCCCGAAATGGGAAGGACCATATGAGGTTACCAAAATAGTCAAGGAGGGTACCTACATATTGCGACCAAAGGAAGGAGCAGAGCTTAAGCACGCTTGGAATAGCGACCACCTTAAAAGATACTTCTTTTGAAATCTTTGAAAGTTTTTGGAAGGAGTATAGACTATATGTATATATAAAGGAGAAGTTATCATCATATTTTGATGCAAAAACCTATTCCCACCAAACCTCAAAAGCTAAAGTGGATGCCCGCTTGACGGATGCCGAGGTTAAAGAGCAAACATATGAGCTCCTACCTACTGATGCGCAAAGATCCTTTAAAATCCGCAAGCCTATATGTGTACAAAGGGCCATTACGTCCGTACTAAGATCGCGGGGAGGATACTCCGTCCTGCCCGTGTGACACCACCAAAAATAAGTGGATATAGATGCCAGCGGGGACAAAGACCGAAAGTCCGCCCGCTCGGTGCGCGAAGGTCCTCGTTAGGGCCGTTACTCGTATGCTGTATGTGACAAAGGCCTACATATAAGCCCGTTCACTGATCGCCATGAGACCCTCACTAAAAACCTCAAGGAGTTTTGAATAAAGTGGTCAAAAAGCGTGAACCTCGAATAAGGGGATACGGATGCCGGGGTTAAAGGGCCTACATGCTAAATATGCTCCTACCTTTACATTGCGTAGACAATAGCCTCACGGCCACCTTCTACATGCCCTATGAAAGTAGCTTGCCTTGTTGCTTTTAACTTACTCCACTAGCCGCAAGGCCGGGAATAAGTGTAAATGGATGGGAGTGATCAAAAGAGTTTAACAAAGCGAATAGACAAAGCGGGGTCAAGACCCCGAATTTGCCACAAGGCTAAACAAACGCGGTCACGAGAGAAATAGGGTGACTCTCACTAAAAACCTCAAGGGGTTTTGAATAAAGAGTTAGGAAAACTCAAAAAATGCGGGCAAAGGGCCTATCAAGCTTTTGACCGCGTAAGGAGAGTATAAAATTTAATTGTTAGTCAAAAACGCATTTGGAAAAAGTAAGAAGCAAGAAAGCAAGTACTAAGGTGCTCGAAAATTGCTAAATACTCAAAATAGCCTACAAGACGAGCAATTAAGATAAAACAAACACGGGAAGGGGAGAAAAATTCTTGTATTAAGAAAAATGATTATTTACATGGGTCCTACCATCTATTACAAAAGAAAAAGCAAAAAAGACCTATGCTAAGGGAGCTTGATCCTTGGGGGCCTCAGTGGACTCTGTAGTCGGCGCTTCCGTGCCCGCCTACGGCTTCTGGAGTTGGAGAAGGAAGCCTATTCACCAACGAGTCCGTTATAGGGTCGAGGTAGGCTCGGCAGGCCGAAGCGAGGGCCGCCCGCCGAGGAAAGAGATCACCAATAGCGAGCCCGTTTGGAAGGACGCGAGCTATGGCTTCCCCCAGGGGTATAGGGTTTTCCCCAAACCTCAGCTCATCCAGCTCTGCGATGAGGCTAAGGGCAGTCACCTCGGCCACAGGAGGTAAGGAGGCCGCTGCGGACAGATCCAGGCCCTTAACCTCATCCTCAGACAGAGGAACTAACGCATGCCCGGGCAAGCATTCATCATCTGTAGCAACAACTAAGCCAATAACGGCCAACTCCTGCACACGTAAAACCCGCAGTGGCCGCGAAGTTCCGAATCTGTGTCCGGACCCCGGCCTCATACTGAGCCAGATTCTCAGCGAGGAGCCAGTTTTTGAACTCCTCGGAGTTCTTATACTCTTCAACCGCCTCCTTGCGGACATCATCAAGGGCGGACTTCCCCTCCGCCTCCAACCTTTTGTAGGGGAGCAGTTGTTCGGACAGCTCATCCACCTTCTTCTCCAAGGTTTCCACGGTCACCTTCGTGGCCTCCAGCTTGGCCACAAGCTCTTTGTTCCGGGGCTCCCACTCAGCCCTCTTTCCCCGGAGCTCATCCCTCTCCCCCTTGGCTTTTTTCAAGCTCTCCTCCACCTCTGTCAGCCTCTCCTGAAAGCCCTTCAGGTCAGCCTCCTTGGTGGAGATGGTTTTGTCCTTGGCATCAAGAAGGGAGTTCAATGTCCCAACCCTCTCTTGAGCCGCCTCCAGCTCGCGAAGTTTGCCCGCCAAAATGGAAGAAGTAAAAGAAGGGGTCCAAGGGCAGCCTCAAGCCATTCTCAAACTGGGCCCCATAGAAGACGCAGGCTCTGTTGTCCTCGCGGACATCTGCTATGGTTTCTGGCCGCAACTTCTCCTTATCCTTTATTTGGACATGGCCCAGGGTGCGGACACGGAAGGCGTTGCGGTCAACGTTATAGATCTCATATATGTCCTCCTCCCAGTCAATAGAAGCCACCTCCTTGGTTTTCTTACCGCGGCCACGCCCGACGGGTGGTTCACCTCGCCCGCCGGCCTCTTGCCTTTATTCGGCCGGGGGCCACCACTATCTCCTCCTCCTCGGAGTCAGGGTCAGAGAAGGCATCGACTATGTTCGTCGTCTCATTAGCCCTCTTGGAGGTCCCCGCGGCCCTCCTATCCTCAATCTCGCGGTCATCCTCCTCGGTCTCCGAGGAGGACGAGCCAAAGAGACCGGTGGCATCACCGCGGGCAGAAGTTACTTCATCCTCATTCTCCCCGCCTCCAGTAGTCTCAAAGTTCAGAGGCTCCAGCTCCTCGCTGCTACTCAGGTCAATTGGGTTATTAGGGGCCGCGGGCACATTGGGAAATCTTGTCCTCGGGCGAGAACATCCAAAGGGTCATTCAGGTCCGTGCCCGGTGCCCGCGAAGCATTGGTTTGTTCAGGATCCATCAGTTCGCACTTTTCCCAGTCACAAATTACTTCGGGGACGCGAATCGCTCTCCTCACTAATTCAACGGCGTTCAGAGCCTGATATCTCTCGCGGGGAAACCTGCACAAAACCCCCCATTACAAAATTTCTTAGCCTACGGTGATCCCCCAACACCAGTACATCACGATTGTAAATGTACTTCCTCTTGGCCTCCCACAATCGGGGTGGGACGAAAGGCCCCCAATCGTCATTCTCACAGAAATACAAGAAGCTATGCAAGGATAGCCTTATCCACCCTAGCCCTACCTTCCTAAAGATTCCTCCCGTTCGTTTACAAACGACAAAGGTATCAGGGGTGGATCCATCTCCTAATTTTATGGGACGACGGGGTCCAAACTAACGAGTAGTCATTCTACAACACCCAAAAAAGAAAAACAGAAAGAGATGAAGAAGAAACACAGAAGGAACACCCCAAAATTACTTACGAAAAAGGACTTGAAGGTTGGATTCGAAGAACGCTAGCACAGAAATCGCAGCAAGAAATTCTCTCTCAAGGGCTCTTTGAAGGTTTGGAAAAGGTAAAAAGGGTTGGAGGTTTAAGGGTTTGGTATTTATAAGGCCTACCTATACGGGTTAACCCGTTAACCCGTATTAATTAGCCCACAAACCACGCCTCGAACCCTGAACCGTCTCCAAACGTTTGAAAATTCGAAAATTCCGCCGGTTGAGCATTTATGACCCCCTTGGATGGCCGACACGTACCCACTGTACGTACCACGCCCCGTCTTTTCATACTCGCGGGGCCACGTGATTAACCTGGGAGGCACAGCATGCGAGGGCCACGTGTCTCTCACTGGTGCCTCCCGAGAACGTTCCCGTAGGCCCGTAGGGCCAAGCAACAACCAACAAAAACGCTAACACTGGTGCTTGCCAAAGCGGCGATCCAATCCTACCGAGCTTCTAGTACCTCCTCGCTTAGACCATAAATAATCACACTCGGAGCTAGGGGCCATTGATGAGCCGGATCTACTAGGCCCGGGCCCGCGCTCGATGCAGTCCAAGGAACCGGTGACGTGGCGGTTCCTAGACTAGGGGAAGACCGCGGACAGATAGGCCCGAGGTCAAGACCGCGTCCCTCCCCGCATTAATCCTATCAAAGACCAGGAAGGATCCCGACCGCTATATTCGTGCCCGCACGACTGTGACCGTTGGGTCCGTGCCGCGGTGTATGTCCGCGAGGACCCGTGCCCGCAGGAGGCATGACCGCTCCATCCGTGCCGCGTCGAAATACCTTTGACCGCGGCCACGATGTTGACCGCGGGCACGTGTCGCTTCCGATTAATATCGAAGCCTTGCTTGAGCAAGTTAGCTTAGTGGCTCGACATGCAAGTTGCTTGGCTCCCCATCACGCATTTAATGCGGCTCAGTGGCGCCTACTATTTCATTTAATGCGCCCGAAGCCATCTACACGGCTCATGTCCCCTTCCGGCCATTACCCTCTGCGATCGATGTTCCCTCCCACGACAGGGCCAATTAGGCTGCGGACACGTGTAATGGGTCAAATACCAAAAGTGCCCCTAAAGGGAGTGATCTCGTGCTTACCTCAACAAGCACCACTACATTGCCTATAAATAGAAGGTCTTTGTCCCCTTGGGCAAGGTAAGTTCCAAATATATTGAGTAAGCCATATTACTCTAAAATCCTAAACACACACACACACTCCAAGGTATTCCAAGCCTTATTATCTCAGTATTCTTACTCACACTAGGGCCTGAGTTGGAGTAACATCCAACTTTGACCTTAACGGTGCTCTTTTGTGTTGTGATTTAGGTACATCAATACACCAAAAATATCCTAGCCAGATATCCTTGAACCGCTCCTAACCCTGAAAAGCTTGGCGTCATCGGATGATGTTAGCCATAGTAATTTATAACCATTGAATTATGTGTGGTATTAAAAAAAATGGTATGATACGGATGATAATAGTTGTAATATTGTCATTTAAAATTAATGTGTTGATGAAGAAAGGGACTATGCTCGATAAGTTCTAAAAAAGTTTCATAATGCTCGATAAGTTTCTTCCCCATGTTGTATTATGATTTTGTATTATGTTTCGAAAATACAACATCAATTAAGGCCATAATACTGCATTCCGGCGGCCGCCGGTGACCGGAGTCCGAAGCCCATGGACCGGCGACCAGATTTCGACCTCCGGCGACCGGATTCCGGCGATCGACGGCCGGATTCCGGTGAAAATTGACCGGATTCCGGGAAAAATTGACCGAAATCCGACATGCGGCGATAGCAGACGGCGGCGACGGAGCTGGGCTGTGGCGGAGGCGGTGGTGCGGATGCAGTATTATGATTTTAAACTTCTGCATAACTAAATGTTGTATTATACATAATACAATATGAAAGCTTATGAGGTATTTTAATACAATGAGAAATTTAGTGAAAAATAATTTGTTCCAAAAGAAATTTATGGATCAAATTCTCATGAAGAAACCGTTGTTAAAACACACTTTAGATGGAAGGACAGGTGTAACATTAATTTAAGCAATTCTCAAACAAAAAGAATAACTTTAGGAGTTGGCAGGTGGGACCTCAAAATTAAGAAAAATAAATACAGAGACTTTTGTCAATAATGACAACTTTCAACTCATCAACCACATAAGGTAAGGTAGTAATAATTAATAAAAACTACAGATTCTTTTTTTTTTTAAAGGGTAGGAAACCAAAACAAATGCGCCTTTTTATATTTCACTATTTTATTGCTATTCAATGTGACGAATCACCGACATTATTTTTTATTAAAAATAAATAAATTTTGCTATTATTAATAAATTACTTAACCTATTACGAAAGTAACACTTGAAAAAGTGCATTTCGTGGACTGTTCAAGTTCAAACAAGACCACAAACGCGATAAATAAAGCTCTCCTAAACGAGTTTTAAAACCCGGATTTTGGTTAAACTAAAATAACTTGAAACCTTGGATATTTCATGAAGAAAATATTACAATTATATTCAAGCCAATAGTCATTCAGAATGTGAACAGAGATGTCACTTGTGAAGACTAGCATCTTTTTCTTGAAAATACTAATAATTCAAGCCCAACAATAGTTAAACATAAGAAAAATGCTCAGGAAAGAGATCACCTCAAAATAGAAACAAAAGTGACATAAAATAACAAACTGTCCAACTGCTACAATTTCAACTTGTTTCTTGTTAGGATGTCATGCAACACACAAAAAAAAAAAATAAAAAAAAAATCGAAGACTGTACAATAAAATACAAAACAAATCACTACAGAACGCGTACTAAAATACACAACGAATCTGAAACAGATAGACTATCAATTTTGATTAGGATAGCTATATTGTTAAAGCTGTGCACTCAAACACTAATAATTATACATAAATCCTCCTAATCTTTTTCATCAAAATATATAAAACCGTCCCAAATAATAACTAAACAAAATCCCAGAAAAGAAATAAATTATGTTGTCCTGTTTCTTTTCAGTTTCCTCAACCGACTTTTGCCATAATGTCTTTCATGACATTATAAGAGCAACAAACAATTTATAACTTACTAGGATGTAGGCATATATATGTACATACAGCTTACCTCGATGTTGACGTGCCAACCAAGGAAAAACTGAGTCTCGTGTATTCATGCTGCTACAGCTTCTTTACATCAATTTAAGCACACGTAATTTGTTTTTGCTTTGTCATCTTCTCCAGGTTTTGGGAAACCAATGACGTTAGATTTGGATCCTCGAATCCGAGCTCTGGACCAAGTCTACAGCAGATAGTTAAACAAAAAAGTGCTTTCAGTACAGTAACAACGTAAATAGGACTGAATTTGTGAGCAAACTCAAAGGGCTCGCTGGCGGACCCAAGATCTTTATTAAGTGGGTGCACAAATTATACTACAAAAGTTCAAAATGCCTGTTGTATAATAATCTATAGTATAAATTAGACCCCCACTGTGAACAGTTGTATGAATAGTTTCAATCGCCGAAATTCCCATTTTGCCCTCACTATTTTGTTCCTTTCCCATTTTGCCCTTAAATTTTTTATTTTTTTTTTTAAATTAAAAAAAAAACGTGTCCTCGGACACGGGCTTATTCTAGTGTTTAACAAAAATGACTATTGTGTGATTCGAATCCACCAACCATTAAGTTGAAAAACTAGCAATTTACCAAATTATTTACTCCCTCCATCCCAAAATGAATGTCCATTTGGGATTTAAGGGCCATTTTGAAAAGACTCAGTTTTATTAGAAAAAAATCATAACATTCTTGCTATTCACTTTCAAAATTTTAGTTTTGCAATAATATAATGAACTATGATAAAAAAAAATGATTTAGGACAAAGTTATTTGAAGGTAAAGTTTCAAAAGGTCATTCATTTTGGGACAAAAAGGACATTCAATTTGGGCAGGGAGTACTTATTAAAGAACACCTAGGTCCGCTGCTGGCTGGCTGGCTTGCTTGTACAACTACCTAAAAGTTAGGCGTAGCCAAAGCAGGAATGACTGAAAGGTTCAAATGATGTGAGTTTACTTGGATTGGATGAAAATATGGCGTTGAAGAGGCCGGAGTGGAGGGCAAAAATTTATGTGGGTGATGTGGGTTGATTAATTTATTTTTTTATTATTATTATTTACATTTTCCCTATCTTATATTTATTCTTTTATTATCACTATTTTTAATTTTATTTTTCTTCTTCTTATCTTCTTTTCATTTTCTATTTTTTTTAATTATTTTATTTTATTTTCTTTCCCACCTATTTCGTCTTTTAACTTAGTTTTTTCTTTTTACATCTTTTCTTTCGACGACGTATGAGAATTTATGTTAGCCGACCTCAAATTATTTTGGGACCAAGGCTTTGTTGTTGTATGAAAAGGGCAAATTTTGTAGTTCACAGAATTTGACCCCTTAATTATTGAAATGAGACTATCTTTTTTGGGACAAACAAAAATGGAAAAAGGGAACATCTTTCTGGGACGGAAGGACCGAAGGAGTATGATATACTCTCTCCGTCCAAAATGAATGTCCAAAAAAAATTCAATTTCGCTCTTGATCAAGAGCAAATTTGGACATTCATTTTGGGACGGAGGAAGTAATTGATATTACAGCAACTCTATCTTTAGCTAGAACTTGTAGACCTTGAGCTAGTTCAGAAATGCTTTAGCAAACACTTATATTTCTGCGTATCCAAATAACGAGATAAGCTTGGCCCATGTTAAAACTCCATAATAGCTCTGGTAAATCCAACATCAAACCAAAAGTTTCAGCTTTTCAACTATGAAGATACTTTGACTCAATACTATTTATTCCCTTGAAGCACAAAATTTGAAGTTTTGAACATAAATATAGACATAAAGCTTAATAATTTATAATTTACTTACTTTGGATCCAGAACTAGCTTTTGAACTTCTTTAATAGCTGAGCTAGCTGCATAAAGTGAAATCTTGCCCACCTACACCAAGGACCAAGAGAAAACTAAGAAATAACGTCTGACATATACAGGCAAAAACAAAGATGATGGCCAATCCGCACAGTAGATAGGAGAACAAGGAAAGAACAAGCATTGAGGATAAATAAGTTACTGACAATGTAAGTTTTTGCCTTACCTCTAACATCTGGAGCTTTGACTCGTGGTCATTTGGAAGACCACGAATTTCTTCAGCTAGTCTTACAGCCTCTCCCAGACTTTCAGGAGATAGAAAATCAAGACCTAATTGAACTGTTGACTGCAAATTTTACAAGAATGAAAAAAGAGAATCAATCAACTGTTGGAAACTCACTTGACTGATGGCAGCTCAAAGAATTCCAGTGTACTCCATTCAACTTTTAGCTGTTCTAATGACCAAACTGCCCTCTCCTAAAGATTACACATTAGCACAGATCCAAAGCTACAAGTGAATAGAGAATGACCCACTATCGAATTTTGATCATGCAATCTTACAAATTGTTGATATTATTAGAAATGAAACTATCTTTCTGGGACGGAAGGAGTATAAAGGATGAATGCACAAAATATGTTTGGACTTTGGACAGATTGCGCCTATGAAGAACACCATTGACAATGATAGATGTAATAATGAATCGTTGTAGAAAATTCCTTTTATTGTGTGTGTCTATATACATAAATACCAGTGCATGGAAGATAAAAGAGGAGGATGAGAGAGGAGGGAGTTCTGCAAAGGATGTTTCAAATATTGTTCATAATGTTTTCTACACTATCCAAAGTACAGTTTATCAATCAGATTTCTGAAGGCACAATCTCATCTGCTGCTCAAGAAGCTGAAGAAAGCATGAAAGGTGCAAAAGTTTGTACAAATGCTTGAAGTAGCAGACAGACATTGGAAAGTTACCTGGCTGAAGGCTGATCTAGTTATTTGCTTTTAATCTCACAGGAATAGTGAGGTTTGGCACTTGACTAAAATCATGGTTTAAGATACCAATATCGATCTAGATTAAAATATTAATTTGATTATTTTTCTTCGATTCTAGAAGGGGAGAGGGGGAGACATGTAGGAAGTTGAGACATGAGATGATCAATGGATCAACAACTATATTGGTGCTTTCTAGGATGTGTTTATTGGCTCTGACTGTACATTGGAAGAAGGAAGTTATAGAAGATGGTCTCAGAAGTCAGAACCATATTGTTCATAGCTTTAGGCTCATAATTTTTATATCAGTGGCAGTTTCTTAGACAAGCAGCGGATCACGAAATCTTCACCATCTTCCCTATTAAAGAAACTAAAAAAGAAATTATAACCACAAAAAGGGGGTGGCATGGAGAAACAACTAGACTAATCTTTCACATGAAAAAAAAAATTATCATAAAAAGTAATTACCAATAAAAAAAAAAATCATGGCTTTGCAAATCAATCACCTTGTAGTGAGTTACTGACTTACAAAGTAAAGCGTGGAATACCGAAAATTGAATCAGGAAAGGAAAATAATAAGGTGGTCACAATTTTAAAAAAGGAAGAGGTCTCGACTCGATTTGGTTAAATTGCAACAATGATTTTGTATATCCAAGCTCCAAAGTCCTTACAAAGGTATTCCTGATGTTCTATCCTCATTTCCAAAGTCCTTATAAAGGTAACCTTTATAATCCCCCATCAAACAGAACTCACTTGTAGCTTACTGGCTGGAGTAGGGATGAGTAAAATTAAGCATCAACCAAAGCTTTTTAATTTATATCGGACTCATATTAATAAGTTGTAATCCTCTCATGGAAGATACCTCTTAGCTGTACTCACCTGAAGATTCCTTAATTGGAAAGGACATCCAGTAGGAATGAATATAGCTTCTCCTAAATGCTGCTCAAATGACCATGGCTCTATACCTGAGAAAGAATGGAAATAAGTACCATATATAAACAAGCATTAGGGAAAACCATGTAAAGTGCATACAAATCTCAAATATAGTGTGTAACTGTTGTTGCATGCCTCAGTATCTGTTGAATAAGGAAACATGGACTTGCTGAGTCTTAAGGATTTCTGTTTTTGAATCAGTTGTTGCTAATTTTTAGTAAAGAGTGATCTGTTACTACTTGATAGTGGCCATATTTTTAGGAACTTTTTGTTGTTGATTTCTCTATTTAAAGAGATTCAGTTCTTAGAATAAATATGCAAGTTTTTTTAATACTTCATTTTATTTTTACTTTCTTTTACTGTTGCTGCCTTTGTTGATATAATTCCAACAATTGGTATCAGAGCTATTTTACTTGAGGGACTGTGAGAATTTGAGGGTACACCACATTCAAATATTTGTTAAAACAAAACCCATCGGATATGGATTCTGACGCACCTTTCACAGCTATTGCTCCTCCGGTGTTTACGGGTGAAAATTATCAAGTATGGGCGGTGAGAATGGAGGCTTACCTTGATGCAAGTGATCTTTGGGAGGCTGTAGAGGAGGCTTATAAAGTACCTCCCTTGCCAAACAACCCAACTCTTGCTCAAATCAAGAATCACAAAGAAAAAAGGAAACGAAAATCAAAAGCAAAGGCATGTTTGTTTTAATCTGTTTCTCCAACAATCTTTACCAGAATTATGACCTTGAAGTCAGCAAATGAAATCTGAGACTTTCTCAAGCAAGAGTAAGAAGGCGATGAGAGGGTCAAAGGGATGCAAGTGATGAATCTTATCAGGGAGTTTGAGATGCAGAAAATGAAGGAGTCAGAAACTGTGAAGGAGTACTCTGACAGACTTCTCTGCATTGCTAATCGGGTAAGGTTGTTTGGAGGTAAATTTTCCGACTCTAGAGTTGTTCAGAAAATTCTTGTTACACTTCCGGAAAGGTTTGAGATAACGATTTTGATGTAGCACAAGTTTCTTCTGATCAAGCAGAGAGCGAGATTCTGGCGATGTGCGCGACCGCGCAGCAGAGGAGAGCGACCGCGCTCGAGGGAGGATTGGCGAAGGCGTGGTCTCGGCCCAATTGCGCGACCGCGCTCGAGGGAAGAGCGACCGCGCTGGCGAGAGACCAGAACGACGGAACAAGTGCGCGACCGCGCTCGTGAGGAGGGCGGCCGCGCTTATGACGGATTTTCAGCACTGCGTTTTATTTTCTTTCCAGTTTACGAATTATAAGTAGGGGTATTTTGGGTATTTCTTTAATTCCGTTTTAATTAGGTTTTCAGTTTTCCTAGGTCATATAAATACTTTGTTTTCATTATGGTTGAGGTAGAACTCTTATTATTGAATTACTTTTGCTTTGCAAATTAAGGATTATTCCTTGAAGTCAATATTGGCTTGTTAAACCCTATTCGTGGATTCGAAGAGGTCGAACGTTCCCTTTGAATTGTTCGTTATTTTGGTTGTTTAAGATCCTTTGACGAGGAATTATTCAACTCTTTTCTGTTCGTTTTGTTCCGCTGCGTTTACTTGACATCAATTGGTATCAGAGCAAGGTTAATCCTTGGAAGAGATGGCGGGAAACAACGGTGGCAACAACGCAGACAACCAAGCCGCGGTTATAGCGATCCTTGATCGTATGGAGCGACAAGCTACGGAGCGTGCAAAGAATCCAAGATCGCCAACATGCCGAACTTTTGGAGGCTTTGCGCGGTTTGAGGGTCAAGGCAATCGCGGGCACGTAGATGATCTTGATTTTGAACCAGGAAGATCGAGGGAGGGCCGCCGTCGAGCTCAACCGCCCGGGTGGTGATAGAAACCATGGGAGAAGAGAAGGTAATAATCTTAATGATCGCTTCCTAAAATCAAGGCCGATTTACCATCTTTTCCTGGTGATTTGAATATGATCGAATTTTCGGATTGGTTAGAAGAGGTTGAGAAATTTTTCACGTTGATGGGTATTCCGGAGGATAGGAAAGTACCTATGTAGCCTTATAAATTGCGTGGGGGTGCTTACGCGTGGTGGAAGCAACCGAGTAATCAATTACGTAGGGAGTTTCGGAGCCAATTCGCATACGGCCACAAATGAGGCTAGCTTTGCGTCGGCCGTTTTCTACCCAAGAATTATGGTCATGTTATCTATCAAAAGTTTTGGAGTGTAGACAGGGGCGAAAAGTGTGGCGGAATATTCACATGAATTCCATACTCTATCGCCTCGTTGTGATTTGGGAGAGTCGGATGTTCGAAGCTTCGAGATTCGCATCGGCCTTCGTGCCAACATCAGAGATGTGGTGGAGTTGCATGCTCATGAATTTTTGGAGGACGCGATTGATGTGGCTACCGCGGTGGAGAAGCAACTTTCAGACCTCGCCCTATTGTCGGGAACTTTGGAGGTTCTTATACGGAAGCAAGGGTTTGGCTCAAGATAAGACACAGAGCTATCGGTGCTAAGGCGTCGGAGGAGAAGAATGATGTTCTGCAGCCTAGTCACCGACACAAACTAGAAAGCCCAATAATTCTACCGGCCAACAAAACACTAACCCTTACGCCAAAACTTTTGGTAACAAGTGTTTTAAGTGTGGGCAAACCGGGCATATTTCTAGTGGTTGTCACCTCCGTAAGAGTACTAATATGGTGGATCGTGACGATACGGTGATGGCGGAGAGGAGGAAGATGGTCCGGAATATTGGGAGGATCCCAATGGTGATGACGAGGGTGTGAAAGATCATGGGTCTTTCGTAGTTAATAGACTTATGTTGACTACGCCGAAGGAGGAGGAGGATCCACTAGGCACGCATTTTTCGCACCAAAGGGAAGGTGAAAGACTTCGACATTCGATCATTGTTGACAGTGGGAGCAGCGAGAATTTGGTGGCTCGTGATTTGGTGGACAAGCTAAAATTGGAGGTCCCGCCCATCCTACACCCTATTTCGTCAGCGGATCAACTCCGTCGGCAAAATTAAGGTACACGAACAATGTCTTGTTCCTTTCTCATCGGTCGTTATAAGGATGCTATTCTCTCGTGACATTATTGATATGATCGCTGCAATTTATTGTTGGGAGGCCGGCAATTTGATCTTGATGTAGTACATAAGGGGAGAGATAATATTCTTCATTTAAGAAGGATGGTGCACGTTTTAACTTGTGTCCTTTACGGGATAGAGATCCTTATGTTAAGAAGATGAAGAAACCTATTGTTTCTCAGACCGCTAATGAATTTCGAGTGATGTTGATGAAGCTACATGTGTTTTTGCGGTGGTAAGAAAGGGTGTGTCCGGTTCGGTTTGTTTGGTTCCCAAGTCTTTGGAGGCTTTGTTACATGAGTATCGTGATGTTATGCACGATGAGCCGCCCGTTTGGTTGCCTCGCGTAATATTCAAAGATAACATTGACTTGGTTCCGGTGCATCTCTTCCTAATCTAGCTCATTATAGAATGAGTCCGGAACATGCAATTTTGAAGGAGCAGTGGAGGATTTGATCAAGAAGGGTTATATTCAGAGAGCTTGAGCCCTCAGGCACCGACTCTATTGGTTCCTAAGAAAGATGGGGCTTGGCGTATGTGTGTAGACAATCGGGCTATTAATAAAATTACGGTTAAGTATCGTTTTCCCATTCCTCGTCTTGATGATATGCTAGACATGCTTCGTGGTGCTAAGATATTTTCTAAAATTGATCTAAGGAGCGGCTATCACCAAGTACGTGTTCGCCGGGTGATGAGTGGAAAACAACCTTCAAGACCAAAGAGGGATTGTATGAATGGTTGGTGATGCCGTTTGGTTTATCAAATGCACCTAGTACTTTCACGCGTTTGATGAATCAAGTATTGAAGCCCTTCAATGGTAAGTTTTGGTGGTTTATTTTGATGATATCTTGATTTTTAGCAAGACGGAGGAGGAACATGTTGGGCATTTACAACAAGTGTTGCAGCGTATCGAGGAGAATGAATTGTTTATAAATCTCAAGAAGTGTTGTTTTATGCTTGATAAATTATTATTCTTGGGATACATTGTTTCATGAGGGTATACAAGTTGATGAAGACAAGATAAAGGCTATTCGAGAGTGGCCTACTCCTACTACTGTTAGCGAGGTGCGTAGCTTTCATGGCTTGGCTACTTTTTATCGTCGTTTTATTCGCAACTTTAGTTCCATTGTGGCTCCGACATCGAATGTATGAAGAAAGGAGGTTTCCATTGGGGTGATGAGGCGGATGCTAGTTTCGCTCTAATTAAGGAGAAATTGACTAGTGCTCCTTTACTAGCTTTACCGGATTTTTCTAAGCCTTTCGAGCTTGAGACGGATGCTTCTGTGATTGGGATAGGGGCTGTTTTGATTCAAGAGAAGAGGCCGGTTGCCTTCATGAGTCAAAAGTTGGAGGAGGCTAAACGAAAGTGGACACCTTATGAGCTTGAGTTTTATGCAGTGGTTCAAGCTATTAAGCATTGGGAGCAATATTTATTGCATCGTGAATTTGTTCTTCACACTGATCATGAGGCTTTGAAGTATATGAATGGTCAGAAATCTCTTTCACGTATGCATGCTCGTTGGGTGGCTTATTTGCAGCAGTTTACTTTTGTTATCAAACACAAGAGTGGGAAGACTAATAAGGTTGCGGATGCTTTGAGTCGTCGGGCACATTTGTTAATTACTATGAAGAATGTGGTTATCGGGTTTGAGTGTATGAAGGACTTGTATGAGACTGATGTTGATTTTGCAGATGCTTGGGCCAAATGTCGTGATGGTGTTCAAGCTAGCTTATTTTTGCTGCAAGATGGATTTTTGTTCTTCATGGACAAGTTATGTATTCCGCAGGGTTCTGTCCGTGAGAGTCTTATTTATGAGATTCATAGAGATGGTCATCATGGGCGTGACAAGACAGTTGAGTTAGTTACGAAGAAGTACTTTTGGCCACAAATCCGGAGGGATACCTACAAGATTGTGCAGAAATGTATGGTGTGCCAGACGAATAAGGGGCAGTCACAAAATACAGGGTTGTATACTCCTTTGCCGGTTCCTGATAAGCCATGGGATGACATTTCTATGGACTTTGTGCTTGGGTTACCTCGTACTCAAAGGTCCAATGATTCAGTGTTTGTGGTGGTTGATCGTTTTTCGAAGATGGCTCATTTTATTCCTTGTAGAAAGACTGCTGATGCTGCACATATTGCGGGGTTGTTTTTCAAGGAAGTTGTTCGTTTGCATGGGGTTCCAAAGACTATTACCTCTGATCGTGACACGAAGTTCCTCAGTCACTTTTGGCGTACTCTTTGGAAGATTTTTGGTACAGGTTTGCAATTTAGCAGTTCTTTTCATCCGCAGACTGATGGCCAAACAGAGGTGGTGAATAGAACTTTGGGTAGCATGGTCCGTTGTTTGTGTAGTGATCATCCCAAGAAGTGGGATTCGGTGTCAAGCACTGCGGAATTTGCCTTCAACAACATGACTAATCGAACTACAAAGATGTCTCCGTTCGAAATAGTTCATCGAGAGGGCTCCTACTCGTACTTTGGAGTTGGTTCCGTTGCACTAGTTCTTAGGGATATAGTGTTCTGCGAAAAATCCGGCGGAGATGGTTGATTCGTGCAAGCTGAGGTGAAAAGGAACATTGAAGAGTCCAATGCAAAGTACAAGGAAGCTGCAGATCGGAAACGACGTCAAAAGGTGTTTTCTGTGGGGGATATGGTTATGGTTCATTTACGAAAGGAACGTTTCCCTCAAGGAACATATAGCAAGCTGCATCCGAAGAAGATTGGCCCGTGCAAAGTGGTGAAGAAGATAAATGACAATGCGTATGTGGTGGATTTGCCGGTTGGTTGGAATATTTCGCCTACTTTCAATGTGTCAGATTTGGTTGATTTTTACCCGGATGATCCTTTATATAGCGATGCGGATTCAGGGACGAATCCTTTTAAAGTGGGGGAAAATGATGTAGCACAAGTTTCTTCTGATCAAGCAGAGAGCGAGATTCTGGCGATGTGCGCGACCGCGCAGCAGAGGAGAGCGACCGCGCTCGAGGGAGGATTGGCGAAGGCGTGGTCTCGGCCCAATTGCGCGACCGCGCTCGAGGGAAGAGCGACCGCGGCGGCGAGACTAGAACGACGGAACAAGTGCGCGATCGCGCTCGTGAGGAGGGCGGCCGCGCTTATGACGGATTTTCAGCACTGCGTTTTATTTTCTTTCCAGTTTACGAATTATAAGTAGGGGTATTTTGGGTATTTCTTTAATTCCGTTTTAATTAGGTTTTCAGTTTTCCTAGGTCATATAAATACTTTGTTTTCATTATGGTTGAGGTAGAACTCTTATTATTGAATTACTTTTGCTTTGCAAATTAAGGATTATTCCTTGAAGTCAATATTGGCTTGTTAAACCCTATTCGTGGATTCGAAGAGGTCGAACGTTCCCTTTGAATTGTTCGTTATTTTGGTTGTTTAAGATCCTTTGACGAGGAATTATTCAACTCTTTTTTGTTCGTTTTGTTCCGCTGCGTTTACTTGACATCAGATTTCCTCTCTACAAAATAGTAAAAATTTGTCAAGTATTACCTTAGAAGAATTGTTGAATGCTTTGCTTGCTCAAGAGCAAAGAAGGCTTACGAGAACGAAGTTGAGGGTGCTTTGCAAGCTAAACTGCAGATCAACGAAGGTGGAAAAGAAAAGAAGAAAGTAAAAAGGGAAATTGTTGAACATGATGCTGCAAATAATAGTAAAAATGGAGGAAGTAACAAGCCATGATATCCTCCATGTCAGTACTGTGAAATGAGAAGTCATCCACACTCCAAGTGTTACAGAAGAACTGATGTTAGATGCAACAAATGCAAGCAACTAGGCCACATTGCAAAGATCGGCAAGAGTAAAACGCAACCACAACATACGGATGCACAAGTTGCAGATCAAGAGGAAGAAAAGCAGTTATTTGTAGCAACATGCTTTGCTACAAGTAACTCAAATGAAAGTTGGCTGATTGATAGTGGTTGCACTGATCATATGACGTACGATGAAGAACTTTTCAAGAAACTCGATAGATCTGCAAAATCAAAGGTTAGAATTGGAAATGGAGATTGCATAGATGTCAAAGGAAAGGGAACAGTGGCAATTGAAAGTTGTTTAGGTACTAAAACAATTACTGATGTTCTTTATGTACCTGAAATTAAACAAAATTTGCTAAGTGTTGGGCAGTTGCTTGAAAAGGGATATATAATTTTGTTTGAGGAAAGAATTTGTCTAATCAAGGATGCAGATGGTCAACAATTGTTCAAGGTGAAAATGAAGGGCAAAGCTTTTACGTTGGACCTGATGGAAGTGGACCAAACTGCATTTCCAAGTTCAGATAACAATGATGCTGAGCTTTGGCACAAGAGGTTGGGGCACTTTAATAATTCTACATTGCAGCTGATGAAGAAAATGGAGCTCGTGAAAGGATTGCCGCCACTAGATGAACTTCCGTCTCATTGTCATGCGTGTCAATATGGCAAGCAAACAAGGCAGCCATTTTTGCAGAGTACATGGAGAGTAACGGAGAAGATGCAGCTGATACACACCGATCTTTTTGGACCTCAAACTGAACCATCATTACAAGGAAGTAAGTATTATATTGCATTCATTGATGATTTGACCTGGATGTGTTGAATTTACTTCCTAAGGTTCAAGTCTGAGGTTGCAACAGTGTTCTTGGATTGAGAAACAAAGCAAGTGCCAAATTCAGATTTTGAGATCAAACAATGGAGAGGAGTACACATCAGTGATCAGACCATTTTAATTTGTTCTGTGAAGAAGCGAGAATTGAACATCAGCTTACTGTCCCTTATACTCCGCAACAAAATAGGGTTAGTAAGAGGAAGAATAGAACAATTATGGAGATGGTTCGATGCATGTTACAAGACAAAGGGCTCCCTAAGAAGTTTTGGGTAAAAGCAGCAAATACTGTTGTATTTTTGCCTAATAGGCTCTCTACAAAGGCTGTTAAAGGAAAAACTCCCTTTGAAGCATGGTACGGCTATAAACCTTATGTAAAAAATCTTAAAATCTTTGGTTGCCTTTGTTTTTCACATGTACCTCAGGTTAAAAGAGATAAGCTTGATAGAAAGGCGATTCCCGGCATATTCATTGGCTACAGCAACGTCTATAAGGCTTATAGAATTTTTCAGCCCCAGGATGGAAATATTTTAGTAAGCAGAGATGTTCATTTTGTTGAAGAAGAACAGTGTTGGGAAGAAAAAGGAGAGCAGAATGGTAACTTTCCGCTGCTGAATATTCCGTCGATCGAAAGCACAAACTCTAGGTGCAAGGAGAAAACATTGATGATCCTCCTGTTAGAGGTACCAGATTGCTCTCTGATATATATATCAGAGATGCAATGTTGTAGTTTTTGAGCCAGCCGGATTCGCTGAAGCTGAAAAGGATTCTAAGTGGGTGGTTCCAATGCACGAGGAGTTGAATATGATTGAAAAAAATCAGACCTGACAGCTTGTTGATAGGCCTGAAAAAAGGAAAGTTATTGGAGTTAAATGGGTGTTCAGAACATTGTTGAACACATATGGTTCCGTCAACAAGTACAAGGCCAGACTTGTGGTAAAGGGGTTTGCTCAAATGTTTGGTATTGATTTTTCAAAGACGTTTGCTCCCGTTGCACGCCTCGATACAATCAGATTGCTTCTTTCATTGGTTGCACAAAAGGGCTGGAAGGTATTTCAACTTGATGTTAAATCTGCGTTTCTCAATGGTTACTTGCACAAGGAAATCTATGTTGAGCAACCCGAGGGATTTGCAGTGAAAGGGCAGAAAAACAAGGTGTGTTTGCTGAAAAAGGCTTTGTATGGCCTAAAACAGGCCCCAAGGGCATGGTACAGCAGAATTGATGAGCATTTTTTGAGTCTTGGCTTAACAAAGAGTCTAAGTGAGCCAACTCTTTATGTTAAACATTCTAATGCTGAAATTTTAATTATTTCACTTTATGTGGATGATCTCTTAGTTATAGGAAGTAATGCTACTCTTATTGAACAATTCAAAAAGAAGATGATGAAGGTCTTTGAAATGACCGACCTAGGAGCAATGGCATTCTTCCTTGGAATGGAGATAAGACAAGATCAGTAAGGTGTTTTCATATGTCAAAAACGGTATGCTAAGCAAATTCTAAGGAAATTTCAGATGAAAAATTGCAAGTCAATGAGCACTCCTATGAATCAAAAGGAGAAACTCTGCAAGGAAGATGGTGCAGAAAAGGTTAATGAAGTTGTCTACAGCAGCCTTATAGGTTGTTTAATGTACCTCACAGCTACCAGGCCTAATATTTTGCAAGCCGTGAGTGTGTTATCAAGGTTTTTGCACTGTGCAAGTGAGGAGCATCTTAAAGCAGCGAAACGAGTCCTAAGATATGTCAAATGAACTACTGATCATGGAGTGTTGCTTAATCATGGTCATACTTATAATTTCTATGGTTTCTCTGATAGCGATTGGGCAGGTTCTATTGATGACATGAAGAGTACCTCAGCGTACTGCTTCACACTTGGTTCGGGAGTGTTCTCATGGAGCTCTAAAAAGCAGGAGATAGTGGCTCAATCAACTGCTGAAGCTGAATTTATAGCTGCAACATCAGCTGTGAATCAAGTTTTATGGCTAAGGAAGGTACTCGCTGATTTGAAGATGGATAAAGAGGAAGGCACTCAAGTGTTTGTGGACAATCAGGAAGCTACTGGAATCTCCAACAATCCAGTCTTCCATGGAAAGACCAAGCACTTCAACATCAAGTTGTATTTCCTTAGAGAAGTTCAGAAAAATGGTGAAGTTTGTTTAGTTTATTGCAAAACAACTGATCAGTTGGCTGATATTTTCACCAAGGCTTTTCCAAAAGGTAGATTTGAGTTTCTAAGGGAGAAGCTAGGAGTTTGCAGCTACTGATGCAAGGAGGAGTGTTGTTGCATGCCTCAGTATCTGTTGAATAAGGAAACATGGACTTGCTGAGTCTTTAGGATTTCTGTTTTTGAATCAGTTGTTGCTAATTTTCAGCTAGTAGTTAGTAGTTGCTAATTTTTAGTAAAGAGTGATATGTTACTACTTGATAGTGGCCATATTTTTAGGAACTTTTTGTTGTTGATTTCTCTATTTAAAGAGATTCAGTTCTTAGAATAAATATGCAAGTTTTTTTAGTACTTCATTTTATTTTTACTTTCTTTTACTGTTGCTGCCTTTGTTGATATAATTCCAACAACAAAGACAAAAGACAATGTAATCTACGAATGAGTAGTTCATTGGACATCCATGAAAAAATATGTGAAGGGTAAAAGCTTGGTGATCCACACAAAGAAAAATCCACAAAGGAGCCTGCTCCAGAAGATTCAAGTTCAAATGGTCCTTCTTATACATAACCATATTGATGCAATTTTTTGCAAATTAAATCACTTACTGCCACTCAATACCACGGCAGGATTTGTATAGGGTCTAGTGAAGAGGTTGCTTTCGTATAACAGCTAAAGTGCAGAATTTAGGAAAAGCTTTTAGGACAAAAAAACTCGTCTTCATCCGTATACAATAGTAGGAAAGATCTTTTAGTTTCCCAATAACAAACCAAAATAAGAGCATTCAGAAGAGGATCACACAGATACAAATCATGGACAAGAGAAAAGGAAAGGAAGCCAGTGAACAAGGATACTTCCCCATCATAAGTAAGGAGATCATTCTATTTCCTCATTTCAAAATGACATAAAGTAATAACAGGTTATAGTTGCACTTACTGAATTCTTCCTTTAACTTCCTTTTATGATGATTGTTCAGGAATACTATCCCATCATAAAGCGAACGAGGCACCTACAATATACAAATTAGACTCAGAAGCATGCATAATAACAACTTAAGTATTATAAGTTAAAACTAATATATTACAAACAATTCCAACAAACTTACAGAATCATTTATTATGCTGTCAGATATACCAAATTCCTCTGAATGAAGTTTCATATACTCTATTAGCTTTGGAATATCCTGACGACGGAAGACATCCCAAAGAGCTCCTGGAGAACTCTTCTTAAATGTATCTTCACTTGTCTTCTCAAAACTTTTGCAATTAACAGTTTTCTCCTCAAAAATACTAGTAGTTGCACATATATCCTGATCTTTCCTTCTGTCATCCTTATTCGAATCTAAACTAGCCTCCCAGCCGTTATGTTTAGTAAATGATGGTTTAGGTGAACCTCCCTCACTTAAGAAGATCCGTGAATCAGTTGGCAACATTTTCACCTCAGCTTCTTCAGAATCTGTTTGTATTTGTTCAAACTTCAGTCTCTTCAAACCTTTGACGTTTACTTCACAAGTATGCACCAATAGATATGCCTGATCATTGTTCAAAGAAATTGGAACTCGTATAATTCATTACTTTGAAGACTCAGATGTAAATTAAACAGCATAAAAGATGGATACAAGCACGCTATCTTTCCTTTCAAGAAACGGAGTATAGATGGCACCAAAGCAAGGGGATTCACACAAAATTTTCTAGAAAGAGGAAGATATGAACTAGACAGTCAATTCAACGAAGTCTTCATTTTATTCACAGTGATGATAAGCTTTACCTCTTTCTATATCCCTCCCCTCCAATGAGATTCAGACCTGAAACCACATGCAAGTGCATTGAACGCTAACGGCTAAAGGATAAATCTAACTTTCCCTCGCAATTCAGGAAACTAATATCTTCATATAAGTTGCAATTGAAACAGTACAGTTCAATATTTCAGCGCATAAACTACAACTTAATTATTGTCTATCCACTGCATATACCCTAATACTTTAAACAGTATGATTAGCAAAATGACAGCTTAGAGCTAATTGATACAAGAAAATATTATTTCTGAAAAATAATATCAAGGATGGACACCCATAGCAGAGTGAATGTTAGATTATTCAAGAAACTATAGAGCTCCCATCTGCTCGCCATACTAAGTACACTTCCACAGTTGGGATAATTAAGGCAGGAAACTCACCACGTCGCGCATATTTGTATGGAGATTGTTCACAGAATCACCACGACCAAGTTCCTCATTCATCCCATAAGAAATTACGATCTTAGGTCCTACATCATTCTGCAAGGAGTAATGCGGCAATTTTGCAGCAACATTTAGAAGACCCCACTTGGAATGGATGTACTCAAGCAATGGCAGTTTACCAATAAACTCAGGTCTCTGGTACAGCAAAAACTCTTCCGAAGCACTGGGAGATGGCCAATTCTTTAACTTTAACATTTCTGGCCAACCGTCTTCATGTATTCGACCCTCTGCATATCCTTTGATGAATTCACCAAGTGTAATGTCAATCTGGCATCATATCAAGCGACAAGAGACATATATCAGTGCATTGAATAAAAAATATAGTATTTAAAAAGTCAAATGAAATATCTTTGTTGATGTACATCAAAGTTATGAAATCAGACCGACATTCTATCTAGTGCGTTCATACCTAAATAAAGTAAATAGTACAAGTTTGAGAGATTGCAAATCTTTATTGAACTCTATGGTGAGTGTAATGTAGGGAAGACCCAAAATGGATTTTAGATTACGAGGGAGTGGTACGCAAGCATAAACAACATTGTTAAGTGAATAATAAGGAATTCTATGTAGAAACCTTAACACAGTAACAGGTCATTCATATACCAAATCTAGGATTTGTACGATATTGTTTGAAACCTACCTCTGATCGATCTAAGAAATCTATAGCCTTCACAGTTCTATTATCATCCTTCAATTTCTCTTCGGTTGTCTCTTGAATTCCTCTCCACATAACCATGGGATCCCAGCCTAACATAGATGAGACATCACAAACTTCCCTCACTATAACAGGCTCCCCTTTTATCCAGTGCTTTCTGAATTCCCTGATTCCTTCATCTTTTATAACTTGAGAGGATGGACAGTACAAGAAGTTGTCATCGCTGTTCTCTCTATGTGCATATTGGCAGAGCCTGGTGCTGAACTTATTCTTCTGCAGAGTCTCATCATCATATACCTTACAGCCACTAACCATTTCTTCAACATTTTTTACTAGTTTCGCAAGCCAATTCATCTTGAAGATGCGCTTTAAAATTAAGGACGAATAACCACAACCTCCATACTCCTTTGGGGGGCATGGAATACTGCCATCAGAGTTGGCTTTCCAGTCCGATAACTTATCTGATAAATCTGGTGTAGGTCTTGATGGTTTCACTCGCTCTTGGGTTCCCATGTCACAACTTCTCCTGGCTATCTGACTTTTCACTGCTGATTCGATGCCCCCAGTTGATCCCCTAAGATCTTGGCAGCAGTTGAGGCATATATCAAATGAGCAATTTGAACAATGGCGATGATAATCAATAATTGGTATTCTACAGAAGTCACTGCAAGAAGACAAATCACAATAAGACACTCTGCATGAGTGTGCGACACAATTTAACACCCATATCTCATTATAGCACCTAGACAACTACAACCTCCATCCCAATAAAAAGATAGTTATTCCTTTTCGGGCCGTCCCAATTAAAGAGTAGCTTTTCTCTTTAAGGAAACTTTTGTACAAAAAATTGACTAAATAAATTTTCATTAAATCTTGTTTGCTCATTTCAGATATTCCGATAGTTTGAATTCAAATATTGCAACCTATGTTTGAGCAACAATTTAGGGAATTAGTAGATTTTCAACTATATTCATAATTTGTGTGTTTACCGAAACACCACTCTTCTATTGGGACGGAGGGGGCATAATATTAATAAACAAATAAAGACAAGACGCAAATGTGAAATCACACGTGCAGGTAGGTCTGAAGCATTCAACATTTATTAACAGGTAAAAACACTAAAGAGCACATTATTGTCTTGAACGTACCAGCACATCTGCTCATCTGCATTCAACTTTGTCCTTGCAAGATCTATTTCATTCCCTAATGAAAATTGCAACAAAGACAAGTCTGTGAGATCTCAAAAAGGCTTGGACCCTGCGGTACTATAGAAACATCAAAAGCAGCTTACCTCTAAGCCTTCTTTCTAAAACTACCTCAGAGAACTGTTCAAAATGGATCTGCTTAATTACAGGAAGCACTGAAGATAAGAGGCAATATAGATGCTCCAACTTTTCTTGGGCAGGTATATCACGTATTTTTACCTGCACGATTCTTACAAATTGAGCTCATTCTCCAAAAGAGAAAATAATAGCTTACACAGAAATGAAAAAGAATAAAATATTTCACACTTTAAGGGAGTGAAAATAGACTTAATACAATCACTAGCAGTAAGTAAATACCTTTATTAAATTATCTCCTCGCAAGCATGTCTTGCAATTACAAATACCACGACATGCAGGACAAATCCTCTGGATCTCTTCCAATGAAATGTTAGAATACCTAATAGAAGATGAAACCTAGTCAGCGAGAAAGTGGACGGAAAATCTGTTCTTTACTAGAATACTAAACTCACCAAGTAGAGATGCACTCATCACAGTATCCTCTCCTATCACATCTGAGGCACCAGAAAACTCTATCTCTATCATTTCGGTGGCACTGATGGCAAGTTTTTCCACCCTTATCGTCAGAAGAATCTGAGCTTCCACCAGAGGTTTCCTGACAAAGGAATTTCTCTCGATGAAAGATTTATCTCTTACATAATTAATCAAATAGCAGTATTTCTTGCCAACCAGTATTCTCATGCTTGGGCCACTTGGCAGTACAAGAATTCCGGAAATTGCACCTAATAGAGGTCCCTATATATGGTCAATTATCTTCTTTGGTTCTTTTTATTTTTATTTTCTCAAAAAAATAATGGCGCACGTGCGATATTTCCCTTGACCAAAAAGCAGGTTACATTGGTTATGACTCGATCTTTTCAGGCTTCGATACCGTGACAGAAGTTCTATTTTTTTTCCATGCAACCATTATTCCACATACTTGTCTGTCTCTCCATCAAAACTTACAATTTTTACTACTTTGAGTAGACATCTAGAAAGTAAGGGTCCAAGGGAAATCAGAGAACCTCACGTTAGAATAAGACTGGGGTATTTGACTTGAACCTTTGTAAGCCGTGAAGGGCAAACCCGGTGCGCCAAGCGCTCCCCGCCAAGCGGGGGTTGGGAGAGGGAACCATTTGCTAGAGCCTTCCCCTGACAATTGCCAAGAGGCTGTTCGCCAAGGTTCGAACCCGTGAAGATGAACAGAAAATCAAATATAATGATATGAGTGCTTGTCCTCATTATTATTTTTTATTCTTGCATAACACTCTCTTCTTCTTTCTCCGACTAGCGTTCCTTCCCTCCATCTCTATACTTTCCACAAGTTTCCTTCCTACAATACCTAGTAGGTTAGTAGCTACAAACTCTTGATTATCTATGTTATGCAACTATATATCAATCTGTCTTCTTATCTTTGTTTAACATAACTGACATTTCCTCATATCTACCATGTTTCCCTCCTTAATTTTCTATTTTCTAGTTTTTCTAAATATTCACCTCTGGGAAAGGGTCCTTCTTTATGCATGTATATGTAGGTAATTTTTTAAGAGCTTTTGTCAAACCCAATATCTAATATTTTAAGTATAAGACAGAAAACAAAACATATTAGATTGTATATCTTTGAAATATTTGCACCTAAACTTTCTTAAATTTCTTATATGTATTTTAGCTTAAATATTGTCATTTGCTAAGAATCACATTAATCTTTCATCTCCATTTACCTTTTGTCCTTTTGACAGAAACTGAATTGACTTGAAAAGCATGTTTGCCTTAAAAACAATACACAAGTAGCAATTTTTTTGGTAAAACGCATGATTACAGAAATAATAATACCAATCACATCAGCAAGAATCAAACATATGCAGAGTATAAATATTGCAATTTCACTGACCATTGAAGCACTATCGTCATATCTCTTTGGTGATCTGTTTTTCAGTGAATCCGTGGCCGGTGGAGTTTTGTAAGAGCTAGGATTCTCTTCATAATCTGTGATATCTCTTTGCAGATCATCATCAACTTGTGATGGATTGCGAGCTAAAGGTGTTTCCGGTGAATAACCAAACTGCCTATTTGATACCTTCTCCTTGTACTTCTCTGAAACTGAAACAGGGTAACCTGTTAACGGCGAATCGTCCATGTCATCACTCTTACTCTCCATATCGATATCAAAATCATCCATAAATTCTCGCTTGGATTTCTTCAGACTGGCCCTCATTGCAGAATTTGCAGCCCTCTTCTTTGCCTGGACGTAGTGCTTTTCACATACTGTTTTATCTGGCATGGACAGGGCAGTGCATCTCCACTGTTTACCGTCTGATCTCTTGCAACGCAAATCGTCAGGAATGTTTTCCTCCCCAATGTTAGAGGGTGTTCGCAGCTGATCCATTTTAATAACCAACAACAAACTATAGTTGCAACAACATACGCAAACCAAAACTGCCAAGATCAAACTGCACAAAAGTAATGAGCATCACAAGCAAATACCATCAACAGCATGAAAACTAAATGCATGTATCAGATACCCGAAAAGCAAAAAACAACTATTTGTTCCATCCCATAAAAAGGAATGCTTCCTTTTCTCATTATTCCATTAAAAAAAAAAAAAAAGAGGATTCCCAAAAAATCACATATATCTAACAAGTTAGCTCTTCTCCACAAGTGTCTAATCTTTACCACTGTAATTATCTCAAGTACATGCTAGCTAGAGGTTTTTTAGCTAATGAATGTCAGGGAGCAGAAAACCAAGGCATCAGCACCAAAGCTAACCTCAATGACGGAATCATGAACTAGTGCTTTCCATAAGACCATTGCAACCAATCTAGAGGGGGAAATGGGCATTTGGTAGGCAATAGCGGTCATCCCTCTCCTTTAGCAATTGACTTACGGTATAATGAAAACTGAACTTGACACTCTTTTGTACAATACGAGCATAAGTTGCCACTCATAAGCAAGCTCTATAATTCCAATGCTGAAAGACCCATAAAACTTACACTCTCTCTCTCTCTCTCTCCATCTTTTAATAATAAAACAACTCTGACAAGCACGCGGGGTCTTAGCCTGATGGTTAGAGTTCATGGCTTCCAACCTGGAGGTCATGGGTTCGATTCCCCCACCAGTGGTTAGAGGGAATGACATTGCCCTCCCTAGCATAGCTAGGCGCCTCTGTGAAGTGCATCAAGGGGGGAGCGGTGAAATGTGTTGATCCCCTTCTTAATAAAAAAAAAAAAAAAAAAAAACAACAACTCTGACAAATAATCTCATACCTAGAGATATCAATGCATGTGGGAGTACTGAGCAGAGAGAGAGAGAGTAATAGCACTCGTTTGTTTCGAACCACTCAAATGGAAAAATCTTAACTATCTATCTATAGTATAAATGAGGGAAGGGAGTGACCAGTTGAATGAATAGTTTCAATGGCCGAAATCCCATTTTGCCCTCACTATTTTGTCCCTTTCCCATTTTGCCCTTAATTTTTTTTTTTAAATTAAATTTTGCCCTTAAAAAAAAAACCGTGTCCTCGAACACGGGCTTAATTAAAAAAAATAAATAAATAAATAAATTATATCGTGTCCTCGGACACGGGCTTATTCTAGTTGCATTATAATGCAATCAGTACGTTTGAATTGAAGTGTTCAGAACTTTGAGTAGAAAATCGAAAGACTGATTCTAGGTATAAAAAAACATACACACGAAACCACACTGCTATCAAGTTTCCCCCTTTCTTTTCTTCAGAGTCAAAGGTGTATCACAAACCCTAGCTTACCAAGAACTGAAACCCACAAACAATAAACTAGATTTTCTAAAAAAAAAAAAAAAAAAACATTAAATTACCAATTAAATTCTGGTTTGTGAAATCCAAAGTTAGTGCGTACAAATTAATAATGCACGAAGAGATACGAACAAAAAAAGGCAACAATTAGGGAGACAATTATATAATAGCAAAATCAATTACAGGAAAATTAGGGATTACCAGTTAACAAGATCGAAGGAGGGAGGGATGGATTAAAGGAAAATTTTCAATCTCAACTGAACATTGGGAAAATCCTCAAACTCCGTCGAGGTGAAGGAGAAGTTCAGAGTTCAGAAGTTCAGTGCTGAAAGAGAAAGCATGAAAATTACTCACATGCCCTTAAACAAGTCCAGGCTTTTATTTTACTCCCTCTATCCCGTTATATTATAAGCACATTTTTTAATCATCAATTTGACCATCTAACTTACAAGCTTTTATATGTGATTTTTGCACTAATAATTGTAATTCAATAGCAAATATGACCTAAATTGATAACGGACGTTAAATTTTAATAACATACATTAGTTTCTTTTAGTATCGTTAGTTTAGATAACGAAAGTTATATTTTAACAAGATTTGTTTTTTGACAATTGGGTAGATATTTGTTTAACATTTTTTAATATATTGTTAATGAATTTGGATTTTAAATGAGAATTTAATTTTTACAATGAGGTTTGTTTTATTTTTTTAAAGAAGCGAAAAAGAAAATGTCATTAGTTTTTAAGAATATAATATAATATTATTTTATTTAAATTCTAATCATATTTTTTATGACATTTTGTCAAATTAACTAAAATATACTCCCTCCGTCCCAGGAAATGGTTCACCATTTTTGGTCCGGCACGCAAATTAAGAAAATAGGTGGGAAGGAAAAATGTTGTGAGTATAATTTGAAAATAGGAGAGAGAATTAGTGGAGGAAATAGTAAATTTAAAAAGTGTTTTGAGTGTAATAGTGAATTAGGAGAGAGAATGAGTGGAGGAAATAGTGAGTGGGTATAATAGAATATTAATAAAAAATTTCCATTTTAGAAAAGGTGAAGCTTCAAACGGGACGCCATTTTGGGTAAAAGATGAAGCATTTATTTTCTGGGACGGAGGGAGTATATAACTATTAACTATGTAACAATTTAACATTTTTTTTTTCTGAACAATGTGATTATCGCGACAACAAAGGACGATAATTAATGCATTTGGTTGTTTAATCCGTGAATGAAGTATTTCTATATCTCTAATCAAACGTAGTGCAAATGGTCTAGCAAAAATTTTCTCTAGACATTTTCTTTTTCATGAAGTAATTTGGAGTGAGCATTCGTCTAATGTGGATAGCCACCTCATTTTTTCATGTCAATGAATGTATACTCATTGCTTTGTTAATAAAATAAAATAATTTATGGTCTTTAGTATAGACAAGCAAGTAATCGATCGATGACTGTGTCAACAGTGTCTATACTTTCCAAACGAACCACGGGGGAGTATAACTTTCCTTTTTTGTCTGTTTCAGTTTAATGTTTTTTGTTGTTTTATTTACTAAGATGAACAATGAAACCCATTTGTAATATTCACAATAACAACTCACCTAAATTAATCGGGACCGAGGGAGTATTGTACTATAAAGTGGCGAGGCTACCCTTATGCAAAGGGGGTCGCCTTCTATTTTGAAATGTGTCAATTTTAGTACTATCAAATTTTTGGAAAATGAATTTTTACTACTAAAAATTATGAATTTATAGAATTTGACTCCCATAATTTTGAGAAAATCTTACACTAAATTCATATTTTGACCCCCTTGTATATTAAATTCAAATACATCAATCATAATAGCAATCTATAGTATAAATGGTAGAATGGATAAACAGTTGAATGAATAGTTTCAAATGAATTTTTTTTCATTTTGCTCTCATACATTTGTCCCTTTCTCATTTTGCCCTTAAAAAAAAAAAAAACCGTGTCCTTGGACACAGCCATGTACTAGTCCTATATATAAAAAGAAAAAACTTGACCCTTCCAAAAAAATCATGTCTTCGGTACTATATGCTTCTGAACTTATCTTCATTAATGGAACAATAAAACTACATAGTGCCAAACAGAGCCTTAAAAAATAATATGGCTATGTTATACACCAAAATTTTGGATAAATAATACACTGGGGTTGAAATAATCACACAAACTAAAGAAAAAAAAAAAAAGAAAAGAAAGAAAGAAAGACATTACAGCCAACATTCCCATCATCGGTTCAAACCTTTTTACAAACAAAAAACCTCAAATGGGACCAAACCTCCAAGGAAAGTCTGCTGCCTACTTAAAGATTTTCCAAGCTACTGCAATCTAATCATTTATCATCTGATTTGATCTCACTAGATCATATGTAAGAGATTCTCAACAATTTCAGACATCGGTGGCCTAAACTCTGGCTCGGCCTACAGAAAACAGAGGAGAAAAATCCATAAATCAGGATAGAAGTATCTATTTCTACCATTTACCAACATGAACAATCTTTACTTGTACCATTAATGATACAGCGGCTCACAGTTAATAGGCCTGACATCGTGATGAGATCATCAAAACATGTAACCTCATCATAACATGTAAGTCACTGAATCAATAATGGTCCAAGGTGTGGTACACAAAATGGTACAGAAGTTTTGAGCTTGGTATTGACGGTATTTGTCAATCAACATGTTGGAAGCAAAAACCTTTTTTTTAAAAAAAAGGGTACCCACCTGAACACACAGCGAAATTATATCAGCAAAGCGAGATAACGACTTAGAAGGATAAGTTCCCTTTAGAGAAGGGTCAACCATTCTAGATAGCAAATCTATATCATGAAGCTGAGGCATTGCCCATCTAACAAGAAATTGCTCAGCTCGTGGCCTCATCCTGCATATAAGGGTTTAACACATGAGTTATCACATGCATCCAGGATGGATCAGTGGCGGACCATGACCTTTTAAAGTAGGTGCACAAAAACTTCAAAATATAGATTGTAAAAAAAAAAAATGCTTGTTGTGGGACTCAACCCACAACCATAAGCTTAAAAGGGTGCATTTGCATCCATACAATTGTGCTTAGGTGCCTGGGATGGATCACAAGCCATTCCCTTCATATATGATCACTAACCTGTCGTAAGCTTTTCGTCCAGTGAGAAGTTCTAACATTACAACACCAAAGCTGTAAACATCACTCTGGTACGTATAACTTCCCAACTCGAGCTCTGGGGCACCATAACCTGAACCTAGGATCTGATAAATAAACTTGTGTCAGTAGGCAATTGGAAACAAATACCGTTCCAATGAGTTTAAGCAGAGTACAACAAATAACCAACACTCTAAAACAAGCTCTAGGAAATGACTAAAGTCTCCACTAATCAATTGAAGCAGCATGAAATGTTGGAACCCAACTCCCTCCATCCCAAAATACTTGCAGTCCTAGGAGAGATTTTGTGTCCCTAAATACTAGCAATTTTACAATTTTCCATAAAACTTTGACACACATTGCCTTAACTACCCTTATTTATGATTAGGTAGTTGTCATTGTAAATGCATTTAATTGCCTAGGTACTTGAAATATTCAAAGGGTAAGTTAGTCTATTTGATATGTATTGATTGCTATTATTAATGTGTGAAAATTCATACAAGTACAAGCATTTTGGGACAGAGGGAGTATATGATATCAGGTTCTAATTATGAGTATACAATCAAGACACCAAATATGTATAAGAATTCGTACTCAGCATTTATTTAAGTCAACACTATCTCTTTCAAAATAGAACCACTTGACGGAGGACATAAATAAGAGAAATCCAAAAAGGAAATAATAACTGAATCCGACCATTGTTAACCAGATAAAGATTCAATAGGGACAGTTTATGATAACCAGATAAAGGTACAGTTAGGAATGATTTAGGTATTTATAGTTGTATATCTAACATTAAAGCTTGTGACATGATGTGAGGATACATGGTGCTCCTTGTGTAGAGAGACTATGTGGGGTTGACAGCTGTACCTTGGTGGGCTCGCATTATGGTTAGATGAAAAGGAGTTGTCCGCAGATAAGCGTGGAAGCCTGGAAGGTAGAGGGAGGGTCAAGATGACAGGATGGGGCTCATGGAAGGTAGAGGGAGGTGTTTCGTTAGTTGGATATTTGTGTACTTGGGACATACATATTGGGACAACGGGAGTAACATAGAAACATGTGTTACTTGAAAATACATACTCCCTCCGTCCCAATGTTATGGTTACTAAATTAAAATGCACAGAGATTAAGGAAAAAGCAAGTGTTGTATGGAAAGTAAAGTAGGAGAGAGAAACTGGGGTAGGGAGATATTTGTTGGTTGACAAGTGGGTCTCATTGACTATTTTGGGTTAGTAACCATAACAATGGGACGCCCCAAAAGGAAATAAGTAACCATAACATTGGGACGGAGGAAGTACACAGTTGGCAAACGTGGAGTCTAATATTTCTCAAAGAGACGAGGCAAAAAGGAAGCCAGCATGTAAAGGTAAAGGAAACAAACAAAAAGTGAATATTTTCATTCATTACTGCTCAAACTTTCATGTCTAAGTTATATAGCTTTGGGTATTGACAATGGTGTCAAAAAAGAAGTCAGTACTCTCGTGTCAGCAGATGGCTCACTCCTTTGGTCCAGATGATTACTTTCCGGAATGGAGTATACACCTCTGCGAGGCAATTCCATCAACACCAGGGGGATAGTTTTACATAAGAAACTCAACAACATCTGTGTAGAAAGATCACGCCTTTTTTCCAAGTGGAATAATTACTCATAAAGGTAACGTACTTTACCCTTTTATATCAAATAAAGCAACGTACTTGATAGTATCTAAAAAATACAACGTACTTGTACAAGTTTTTTCATATAATGCAATTTTCAAAATAAAAAATGAACGGCGTTGACAATAGTTGACCCCTTATTAACGGGGTTAACACCCATTAAATATTTAACGGGTGTTAATGTCTTTTATCCACCTACCCTCACCCTTTATCTATCTGTATATCCCCTAATAAAAAAGTCATCTTCCTCATCTCTAACCCCTTCACCCCAGCCTTCACACCCACACTTTCCCTCCAAGCTCCGCCCCTACAGCCCCTTTCTCCCTCTTATTCTCCAGCCTAGCCCCACCCCCTCCCTATAATCCCTACCTTGTCTGCTTCAATTCTAAGCTTCTCTTTCTTACTCCCCTTTCTTCTCCACCATTCAGCAACTCCAATATCTCTTTAATTTTCACCCCCACTCTCCCTTCCATACCATTATAAATCCACTCATCTACACCCAACTCACACAAATCAACCTAATCACATATCTTCAGCAATGGAGGTAGGCAGTGACAAAGAATCGAGTGCTGCCACTTGATTTGGGTTTAGTATAAATTTGAAAAAAAAATCATAATTTAATAATACACAATTTTAAATCGGGAGAAGGTTGGATTGTATTTGTTTATTGATGTATTGCTCTCGCTGTTGATTTGGGTTATGGTGAAAAAAGCCCAAATTTTGAATTAAAAACAGAGAGACGAAAATGACTTGTTTGAAACCAATTGGGTGAAAAACCTAGATTTCAAATTAAATGGTAATCTTGGTGTTGGTGGCTATAATGGTGGTGAAATAGGTGGTGGTGGTGGTGGTGGTGATAATGGTGGTGGAATGGTGGTGGTTAGGCATGGGTGGTTGTCGGGTTTGGAGGGGTGATGAAGGGGCTTAAGAGGGAAGAAGAATGTAACATAAAGTTTTACATCAATTTTCATTAAAATTTTAACATTTCATTTGGTACATCAACATTTCGTTAGAATTTCTAACACCGTTAGTGAAAAAAAGAAATTTGTTGCATTATTCGGAAACAAACTCAAAAATTACGTTGTATTTTTTAGACACTAACGAGTACAATACCTTATTTGATGCAAACCGCAAAAGTACGTCGCATTAGTCGTTTCCAGTTTCCACCATACAATAACTTACTCCCTTAGTCACACTTCACTTGGGAATGATTTCCTTTTTGGTCCGTCCCACTTCACTTGGGACAGCCCAAAATGGCCAACTCTTTATCCTATTCCCCCCACTCATTCTCTTTCCAACTTAGACTTTGATACTCACAGCACCAATCAACTTACTATTCCTCCCACTCATTCTCTCCAACTTTACTTTTCATACTCACAACACCTCCTCCCACTACTTCCCTTAAATCTTGTGCTCAAAATTTTAGTCCCAAGTGAAGTGGGAGGGAGGGAGTAAGTTCTATATACTCTTTTATTTTGGCCCCTTTATAAATGAAATCTTTTTCAACACCATGTAGTTGCTCTTAACCAACATTTAATGAGTAAAAGCAAAGAGCATCAAAATATTTAAGTAACTGGGGTAGAATTGAGCTAAACATATGAAGGAGAAAGAGAAAATTTCAAGCTAAACTGGACATAAAACAAGTCTCCTAAATCAACATGGCTGATGTAGGGCAAAAATACAATTTCATCGCAACAACCGCTCTTCAATCAACCCGCTATTTACAGTATAAAAAGATTTTATGACAGATACCTGAGTGATGTTGTTAGCTGATATCAAGGAGGCCAAACCACAATCCGAGACACGTGCTGAAAGCCCATCTTCAAGGAGAACATTGGCAGACTTAAAATTCCGGTGCACAATGGATGGTTGACAAGCCTCATGCAGATACCTTTTAACAAAAAGCAACCAAAGAAGATTGGTCATAAAATGATAAAGTATAAAGGGTACCGTACGGGGTATATGATTTGCTAATCAAAGGAAGTTACTAATGGATAAGTCAAAAAGTGTGATATCAACCATGAAAAGAAGTTTGGCTGTACAACTTATCAACTCCTCCCTCCGTCTCATTTTGTTTGGCTACATTTAACTTTCAGTAGTCTTGAACTTTGACTGATTATTAATCAATCTAATCATCCTAATGAAATTCTAAAAAAATCTATTAATAGATCACTTATTGATTTATGAATGCAATATTTAGAATTTCACTAGAATGATTAAATTGACAATAATGTTTGGTCAAATTTCACTTGTATTGACCATCAAACGTCAAATGAGGCCAAACAAAATGAGATGGAGGGAGTAAAAGAATTTTTCGAGTTGGTGAATGTGATTATCAGACTGTATATGGAATAAAGGTGGTGATCAAATTCTTAGCAATTAAGTAGGTTGTCACACTCACTCTAGAGCTCTTGCAGCTTGAAGTGCGATGTGCACTCTAGCATTCCACGAAAGCTTTTCATGGAGTTCATCATCTAGATGCAATGCTTCATGAAGGGTCCCATTTCTACAATATCCATACGCAAGTAGCCGTTGTCCATGCTCTGAACAGTAACCCACGAGTTCAACAACATTCTCGTGTTTCAGCTTAGAGATGTTCGACACTAGCTCAAGAAAATCTTCATCACTCATCTGTCTAGAAGCAGCGACATGAATTTTCTTGACAGCCAGTAGCTAAAGATTGTACAAAAGAAAACACCATAGAGTGACAGTGTCAGCCATTTATTTAATGGGAGCCATCCTAGAAAGTTTATAGCAACCAATTCATTAAAAATGTAATCCCTCCGTCCAAAAATGAATGTCCAATTTTTTTTTAAAAAAAATCTCTATTTTTTTGGACACATTTTGGGACGGAGGTAGTAATATACCTTGCCATTAGGAAGCTCAGCTTGATAAACAGTTCCAATCAAGCCTCCACCAATAAGATTTTCTTGAGAAAAGCTGTTTGTGTATTGTTGAAGAGTTGCGATGGTGAAGGACCTTGACGAGATCACGTCTTTTGTTGTGTGGCGACTTAAATTAGATGGTGGTACAACTGATTTCACAACCCCTCTTTCATCCACTCCTGTCATGTCTATGTGATGATCCTCCTTTGGCTTTGAAACAGACTCCACTTCTAATAAATTCCGGTGTGTATCCTTTCCCTTCGGTAAAGGGACATTACGTACTGGATCTTTTCTCGAAACTACTAAAAACCCAAAGAAACCAATTATAACTAATTCTTTGAAATAAATTGTTGAAATGGACAACAACAAAGAATAACAAGTAAAATTAACAAAAAATAGCCTACCATTCTCACTACTAACAACTGGTTTCAGCGTAGACGAGTACATCTTGGGGAGACTAGATGCATCCATCTCATGCCTCTTGCTAATCACGTTGGAAGCTGGCCTTTTTTTGTAGCATCTTGACTTATAAAGGAAAAGCCACAGAGCAAGTACAACAAATACTATAACTAATCCAGCAATAGCAACCCCAAGAACCTTTTTAACTCCAATAGAATTTTTCCGCTCTGCAGGATATGTTATTTCTTGCGGAGATCCTTGGTACCAAGGAGACATTTCTTCAGGGGGTAGAGCTCCAGATGAAGGAGGCAAGGCCGGTGGTGGCACAATAATAATGCTAGTGTTAAAGGGGTTTCCAGCTCTTCTGCAATTCGAATGTAACTGTTACAAAATGGAAAATACAATCTCTTTATAAGTAATAGAAAAAAATTGCTTTTTCACCTGAAGTTGGGAACGTTAAGCAATTTAGGGGGTATTGGCCCAGAAAATAGGTTATTCTCAATATCCCTGTTGAACAAGGAAACAGCTCATTTCATGTTTTCCATCACTAAATAACACGTGGCAAGAAAAAATTACAGCAAAAATTAAATCTTTTAGGCAAGAAGAGTACAAATCTACTAGATTGGGAAGATCTTGCAAAACATTAAGTGTCCCAATCAAACGATTGTCCTGCAAGTGCCTGCAATCCATCAAGTATAATAAGATTTGAAGAAAATAATACGCAGAAAACGGGGAAATCTCATCTAAGATCACTTACATAGTGGCTAATGCTGACAAGCTCCCCATTGAAGGGGGCAGTTGACCACTCAACTTGTTATTAGACAATGTCCTGTTACAAGACAGATAATAAATCACAAACAAAGCTTCCAATATCCAAACATAAGCTATTGACAGGTCAGAGAAGCATACAAAGATTGTAACCCTGCAAGCTGCTGAAAAGAATCTGGTATTGCTCCCATCAAACGGTTGTTGCTTAACGACCTGAGGTCATGAGAGCTAAATATAAGTGGGAAAGAGGCAATGGAAATAATAATAATAAGATCATACAAATGAAACAGAACTTACAAGTCTGTCAGTTCGCTTAATGAAGAAATAGTGTCGGGGATATTTCCACTGAGCTCATTTGTGGACAGAATACTGTGCATAATAGAGAATTAGTGGAGTTAAGGGGAAATAGATGGTTGTTACCATAAGCCTCAAAGAGGACAGCAAGCGCACAGGAAACCAGAAATATAGAGCAACCTTAACTTTGCGTCAAGGCATGTCATTAAATTGTAATGCTCCCCCCCCCATACAAAAATAGTCTCTTTCCTTTTGAGTTTGGGGACATAGGGAGTAGAAGCTTAACTATTTGAGCTTATTACATGTTATCTCCGTCCAAAAGCTATGGCTCATGTATGTCCACACAACCCCCCTCAACCAATAAATAAAGAAAAATAAATGCAATAGCAGTGACACATTACTACTATTTCCTTTTCATTTGGCTTGGAGGAGGGGGGTATGACATGAAGGAAATATTAGGTGTTCTAAGAAGAACATAAAACATATAGGGAAATGGAAATTTACCACTTTAATTTATAAATTAGACTCTAATTTGTTACAAAGTAAAGTGGAAAGTACAAATCTTTATAAGGGACGGAACAGTAAAAGAAAAAAAACAGAGAGAGCAAATACAGTCTATACATACAAGCTTCTGAGGGTAATAGGCAATATGGACGGAATGGTGCCTCCAATATGGTTATTGCTTAGATCTCTGTTTCAAAATACAAGAAGTCAGTTAGCCAACTACTAAAGACTATAAATGCAAAAACTCAAGTGCAAGAAAATGAAGCTTAATACTTTCATCTCATACTATCCATAAAGTGTAAAACCAGAAAAGAATGATATTTATAAAAACATAGTAATGAATAAGGAGATATATAGATATATAGATAACACAATGGCACTTACATTTCTATGATTGAAGGAAAGAGCCCCAAATTTGGACCTAGATCACCCCCCAAATTTGTACCATTGAGAATTCTGTCAATTTAGAAATTGAAAGAATTGAAAAAGTATACTGGCAAAAGCAGTAAAAGATAAATCAAAGATAAATCAATCATACATGCCGGTTATGTTGGAAAGGACACACTGGACACCCTGCCAATTTTCTCCACAAGGGTCTCCTCCCGCCAGGATCCATCCAGTAAGAGGTGGAAAGCCCAGAGCAGAATATAGACTGTTTATTGCGATAACTGAAATAGTAAAAAAAGATGGACATATTACAGAAACTGTCACAGGCTATATCCAGTGGTACTTTCTGAAAATGTAACTGTGGGTTTCATTTAGCAGATAAAATTCAAATGGGACAGCTACACTCAACATTGATGCTAATATGCCCAACTGTTATACTCCCTCTATCCGTATACGAAATTCCAAATTTCAATATTTTGTCCCAAAATGAATGTCCGAATTTTCGGAAAGTTACTAATCCTCCCACATCACACAACGAGTTCTAAATTGCACTTAGACTTGCGATGCAATATGGAGAGATCATTAAGGGGTTTTATGCACTTATATTACTAAAATTGCTTAAGTTCAACATTTTGCAAATGCCCCTCAAAGTGAAATTTGGACATTCATTTAGAGATGGAGGGAGTTCTAAACATTCCATACATTCATCATCGATTCATCTATTAACAAAACTTGAGGCCAAAAGATAATCTCAATTGGAAATCATAATAGAGTTTGAAAACAGAACCTAGAGATAGAGTATTGGAACACAGCCTAAAGGTGTTAAACTTATTCTTAGATCACAACAACATAAATTATTAAAGAAATAAAAACTATCAGCACGCATGCCGAGGTTAACAAAATGGAACAAACAGCTAGAAGCATGCTTTACCATCACGAGGGTCAGTAATTCCATGGCAAGTTGGCGCTCCAAAAATCGCCACCAACCCGATCAAAGCACGCGCATAAATCTCCCACTTCACATAACCCATTGTAGATCACAAGGCCAAATAATTCAACTTCTTTTCTTTTCCGCTATTCTCTTTCTCAGTTCCAAGTACTCAAAAATCTTAATCACAAGGGAGATGAACAAATAAATTAGAGTACAACCCACAGAAACTGAAATATATAGTACATATGAAAAAAAATACTTTTAGATAATTATAAAAAAAATTGCAGCAAAAAGATTTACAGAATCTAGAAACAGAAATTAATTTTGGCCATGCCCAGAAACTCAATACCCCAAAAAGTAGTTGGTTCATGACAGAAAACAATGCAAGCAGAAAACCAGAGAGTTTACAAACAAAATCAAATCATAGCCCACCCAAGACTCAGTTTTTTTTTAATTATTTTCTGCTAAATTATCTTCAAATCTCATAAAAAGCCACTCAACAGATCTGAGCAACTAAGGAAACATAAATTTGAACAAAACCCATGAAATCCACGACGAAGAACTAAAATTATCTGGATTTACTTACAGCCGATAATTTGCAGAAAAAAGAAAAATCAACTTAATTTAGTAAAAGTAGAAAAGAGAATCACATGAACCAATAATTCAACCAAGAAGTCCAAACAGCATACACTGCGCATTTTCCAAAAGTCACCAAATTTCAAACCACAACCCCCATATTCAAATACAAACATTGTACCTAAAGATTCCGCCAAAGAAGAAAATGGAGAGAAAAGAGAAACCCTAACCTGTTAAAGCTTTTGAAGGTCTGAGAGAGAGAGGAGAGAGAGAGTGGGGAGTGTGGTGGATCAAAAGTGACAAAAGGGGGAGACGGGTTTTATTCTTGTATATATATTCTTGAAATAGAAAGATATGAAATGCTGCGTTGCATTGCAATAAATTCTCCCATTTTTTTTGAAATATTATTTTGTTTTTTTTTTAACCAATTATTAGACCGTTGAGTGGCTAAAGAGGCCTAGTAGCTTTAAGAGCTTTTTTTTTTTTTTTTATTGGGCCCTTTTGCTTTTCTAATTTTTAGAAGCCCATTTAATTATTTCTTTTTAATCCTTTTTTCAACATCAATTAGTTCGAATTGAATTAGTCGGCATTTTACAAATCAAATATTGATGATTCAGACAAAAAAAACGTTACGATACTGAGCTATTAAAAAAAATTGAACATTAATTTTCGAACATAAAATATAAATTAAAAAATCGTGCATAGCATGTTTATCTATAATATAATAGAGGAAGGGTTTAACCGCCTCTTATTCCCCCATAAAGAGAGGCTGAGATTGAAAATTGGTAAATTGATTCGACGGCTGAAAATTTTCTTCCTCCCCAACTGTTTTTAAACTTCCCCACTCCTCTCCTTCCCAAACCACATCCCAGTTTTTAATCTCTCTTCCAACATAATCAGTCATAAATTTAAATCGTCAACCAACAACAAATATTTAGATCTACACTCACAAACACAAACACACCCAGATTCAACACATACAAATGAACACGACCAAATTCATACGCAACTGATCTATACAGATATGGTGGATCTACACACACACAAACACAAACAACAAATATTTAGGAAGTAAATGTGGTGCTGAAAAGGTAAAGGAGTGGTGGGGAAACGGTGGAATGGTGGCGGGGTGCCGATGGGAGGGGTGGCGGCAGAGAGGGTAAGGATGAGAAAGCGAGAAAAAGAGAAAGAAAAGAGAGACGGAGAGAGCAAAAAAGAGACTTAGTCGAACTTGAAGGAGACGTTGGCGACGTCGGCAACGATGGTCACTGTCAAGGTGATTCAAAGGTAGAAGAAGTGGGAAAGGGTGTTGGGAAGGGAAAGTAGTGCGGCGAGACGGTGGAAGGGAGGTGAGAATGTGGGAAGGGTGGCGGCGAAGAAAAGGTGGGAAGGGTGACGGTGGGGAGAGTGGTGGATGAGGGAAGTGGAGAAAAGAGAGATAGAGAGTAAGGGTTTTTGTGGAGTGGAATTATGAAATGGGGAGGGGTGAAATGGGGGTGCGCTGATAGTGGGTTTGGGTAAGTGGGCTGGGCTAGAGGATTAGGGTTAGTTGATTAGGAAAAATTAATTGGGTGGGGTTTAATTAAGGTAGTGAAGATAGATGACAGTGGGAAGATGGTGGTTTGTGATGGCGGTGGTTTTGTGGTGGGGTGCGATGATGGTGGTACGGTGGTAGGCTGTGGTGGCAGGAAGTAGGGTGAAAGGTGGTGGTTACTGAAGAAGAAATTAAATATGCCAATTTAGTTCTCAGTTAAAGTTAAGAGAGTTAGAAAATTGTTAGGTTATGGGGGCAATTTGAAAATTTGCCCGTAATTAACATGTTGATGCCTATTAACAGCCGTTAGTGATTTAGGTTGATTTGATTAATTTATGTATAGTACGCAGGTTAATGGGGTGACTGAGATTCAAAATGTGAATTGGCAGGAAAAATGTTCTAATTTAATCTTGAAAAGTGTAAACTTGGAGATTCATTTTGGGATGTAGAGATTATCTAATTTACCTTATCAGTATCAATTCTTAGTTCTAACTCTAATTGACATTGATGTACTTTTACATCATTTTTAATTATTGATCTGCTGATATTTCAGTTAACATGTTTCTATTATTAGTTTGAAATTGAATATGGATTTCTCTGAATCTACCAAAGTTGTTTAGAATAGGATCCAGAAAATTGAGCCAGACAACGTCTCTAATATAATAGGTTATCTCCTATTACAAGATCATGGTAAGAGGGATATTATCAGATTGGCCTTCGGCCCTGATAACTTAATCTACTCTTTAGTTACCAAGGCTAAAACATATCTTTCACTATCCTCAAAAGCCTCACTTTCCTCTCCATTGTCACTTTCTCCATTAACCATTCGAGTTCCAACTCTAGTGGAATTTGTTCCTCAAGGCTGCTCTTCCTTTCCTGATGAGTACCGAATTTAGTAATTCACCACCAATTACAATTGCGAAAAAGAGGAAAGTAAGTAGGGTGGGGATAGGAGGGGGCAAGAAAGAAGAAAGTTAGTATAGGTGGGGGGTTCTTTATATTTTCTACGGCTGACCATCATGTATACCGTTCCGTGCCATTGGCACGGGCATCTGAGTACTAGTTAAGATACATTTTGAAACATACTCCCTCCGTCCAGTTACATACTTCACACTTTCTATTTTGGGCGTCCAATTACATACTTCACACTTTGTCTCCAACATTATTTTAATACTCACAACACCATTATAATTTACTATTCCCTCCACTCATTCTCTCTCCTATTTTACTTTTACACTCACAACATTATATCATTATTTTTTTCTTTAATCCACGCGTGAACAGTAACCGTGAAACATGTAGTTGGACGGAGGGAGTATTAAGTATTTACTACTTTCCTTTTATTACTAATAAATGAATATCAAAATTTAATTTTTGAAATATTTTGTCAATGTTTATCTTTTTATAAAATTTAATGATATGAATGTTAAAATATTTTTGTTATTTAATTTTTAAATATTTAGTTTTATAAAAAATAAATAACTAATATTTATATTACATTTATACGTTTAGATTGCAACATACTCCTATCTCATGTCATCTTTTAATTCATTAACTAATTCCTTCATGCAAAATATTTCAGTACTTTTTTTTAGAGTTGTTCTTAAAAAACGTATTTTGCACTAAAAGATGAAAAAAAATTGATTTTTCATAATTGTCAGTTCTATATTATAAGATGTCAATTTTAATATTATAAAGTGTCAGATTTAAAATGACACTTATAAGCATTTCAATCGTCACTTATAAACATTCAAACTAACATTTTAAAATTTTCTAAAACATTACTAGTGGTAGTGTTTAAAATTATCAGTTATATTGTTAAATAGTGTCGGCAGTAGTGTTAATGATTGTTAAATAGTGTCGGTGATAATGTTAAGGATTGTCAGTTGTAGTTGTAGTGTTAAATAGTGTCGGTGGTAGTGCTGTAAATAGTGTCCGTTCTAATGTTAAAAAATGTCGGTTATAGTGTCGAAAAGTGTTAGTGAGTTTTATAAGTTACGATTATTTACAAATATGTCACTGCACGTTTTTTTAAAAAAAAAAAAAAAATCAATTGTTTATAAAAATGGCATTGTACATTTTAAAAACAGGTTTTAAACCAAAGGAAGGTAAAACAGGCTTTTCACATGATTTTGTTTAACCTTACAAATTTTGAAATGCAAAAATATAACTTTGGTCTTTGGTCCGCACCATGCAGCCGAACATTTGACTGCCTAGCAACCTCTTTATTATTAAAAAGATAATTATAGTGAGTGGGTCATAAAGATTCAAAAAGATAAAGAAAGAAAACAGAAAAGAAAAAGGGGTTGGCCACAAGACAACTTAATCTAATATATGAGTGCAACCATGTCACTCTTTTTAAATGCTCCCTCTTCTCTCATTATATACTCTCTCCATCCCACACCATTTGATACCAAAAAAATATTTGATACCAAAAAAATGATACGCGGATTAAGGAAAGATAAAAGAGAGAAAAAGTGGAGAGAGAATTTTGTGAGTGTAAAAGTAAAATAGGAGAGAGAATGAGTGAGAGAAATAGTTAGGAGAGAGAATGTTGTGAGTGAAAAAGTAAAATAGGAGAGAATGAGTGAGGCAAATAGTGAAAATTCCTTTCCATTTTGGGTAAGTATCAATTGGTGTGGAACGGATCAAAAAGGAAATAAGTATTCTATTGGTGTGGGACGGAGGGAGTATTGAGTAGGGATATGAAATAATTATTTTAAAAATTATTATTGAAAATATTATGTGTAGTGTATAAAATAAACACATTTAGAATATTTTTATTAAAAATAGTTAAAATTTAATAAAAAAAATTGGTCATATTCTAATTGAATTGCCTACTTAAATTAAAATAAGACTATTATTCTGAAATTTGGTAGTACTAAGAAAGAAAAGGAAAACACTGAGGGCCGTTTGGTAACCCGATAAAAGACTGAATATGATAAATAATATCGGATAGGGTTGTTTGGTACGATTTTAAACATTTTGATTAATTAGAAGGATGTGACCGATAAGGTGCTTATCCCCTTATTATTTATCTCTTGAAAGGGGGTGGTGTTATTAATACGAAGATTATTAATACGGGGATGAATAACCATGCTTATTCTTATTATCTTGCTAACAAACGAGCCATAGAAATATTAACAAAGTTTCATGTGTAAGATTGAAGACTTATGAGTAATATTTGAATAAAGAAGCTTAAACAAGGGACTAATTAGCCAAGATTAGTTTGGACAAATTAAGTTGGTGATTATAATGATTAGTTGAGTAAGTCTAATTGTAAAAACCTCACCTTTATGTATCTTGAGGAGGAAGGGATTAGCCTTCTTTCACATTATTGTGGACTTAATCGTAGACTATCAAATTTTGTAAAAGGGGACAACCATAAATCCCTTTTAGCTTAGGGGCCTTCGTCATAATTACTCATTCAACTATAATATAATCTCTCCAGTCTATGAAAAGGCACAAAATAAATTTTGCACATAAATTAAGAATAGTATATAGTAAAGTAAGTGTTGTAAGTATGAAAAGTGAAGTTGAGAGAAAATGTGTGGTAGAAAATAGTAAGTACGGAGTATATAGTTATTGTGAGTATAACCGGTTAGTATTATGAATAAAAAAATATTAAAAAGTTTTCATTTAAGGAGGTCGTCTTTTTTAAATGAGACCAAAACATAATTTTGTGTATTTTCACTCAGGGGTATGTAATTGATACAAATGCTTTAAATATGAATCAAAAAAATAGGACATAAATTATTTTAATATTTCAAATAAAAAATGATCACTTATTTTAGATTTAAAAAAATACATCTGTTTCAAAATAAATATATAATTTTAACTTTGAAAGACATTGAAGAAAGTTAAAATATTAAGCAATTTTAGTAAAATAAGTATATATTAAAATATTTAATAAGTTCATTAAATTACTTTTTGTTTTACTAAAACTGAATTACATGATTAGTGTAAATGTGAAATAGATTTTTTTTTATTTGGGGTAACTTTGAGTGGATTCCATTTGTGGGTCCCATTACTTATATACATACAGTACATTGTTTGTTATATCACTAGTACACAAAAGCCCGTGTCATTGGCATGGGTCAGTACGGAAAGGAAGACAGTATGAAAAGAAAAAGACGTGGGAAAACTGAAATCGCATGCTAACTATATGATGTTTTAAATGTAATTTTAAACTGTTTATAATACACAATAAAATTTGTTTACAAAAAGATAACACATAAATTAACATCTAATTAACATATAAATTTTTAACCACTTGAAGTAAAGATCACTACAACAAATATGCCTTTTTCCGGCACTTTAAAAATGCCGGAAATGTTAAAAAAAGTGCCGGAAAAGCTTTTCCCGGCACTTATTCCGGCACTTCTTAAAGTGCCGAAAAAAGTGGTGTCGGCAATACTTTCCGGCACTTTAAAAGTGCCGCTAATTTTTCGGCACTTTTAAAAGTGCCACTAATTTTCCGACACTTTTGTAAGTGCCGCTGTTTTCCGACACTTTTGTAAATGCCGCTGTTTTCCGGCACTTTTAAAAGTGCCGCTAATTTTTTGGCACTTTTAAAAGTGTCACTAATTTTTCGGCACTTTCATAAAGTGCCAAAATATACCGGCACATCTAAAATGCCAGAAAATTAGCGGCACTTTTTTAAGTCCCGGAAATTAGTGGCACTTTTAACATTCTCCAATATTAGCGATGCATTTAAAATTGCTGAAAATTTTTTCCTTTTTAAAAAATATATATATTTCTAGCCCTAGAAATTTTTGGCTTCTCTAATTTATTGTGCTATTGAAATCAATAACATACACAAATTTCAACAATTAACGATGAATAAGAATAACTTATAAAATATAAAGCTTGGTCCATTGCCATAAATTGAACATTTAATATGCATTACACAACCCAAAAAGTACTAGTTCAAAAGAAAGGTACACAACAAGCATTGACATCTACAAACTGAACTATCAAGTAGCAAACAAAAACACAAATGATGCAATCTTCTCCCGTATAGATTGGATTATAAGGTCCTCATTTAAAATCACCTGAAAAAATAAGCATTAGTTAGTTTTAAATGATATAAATAAGAGAAAAAGAACATAAGAAATATAATTTAGAACATCATAGAGTAATAGATATAAATACATTTAACCCAATCTTGCATTCCAAAAGAATGCTCTCATTACTATAAATACATTTAACCCACCTCCTGAATGCTCGTAGCAATGAGTACTAAGATCATTTTCTGTCCAAACTCAACAGGGATGGGAATCAATTAATCATACCAAAAACATGCTCCGAATAATATGCAGAAGTGTCTCGTCAATATGATTAGCTTATAAGGAAACTCGAGTTAAAAATAGGTGGGAAACACAATACATATTCAATCATCCATACACCAGAGTGTTCATATAGAATGCAATCTCAGCCAAAGCAGAAACAATATAATGCAACATACCTGTGGAAGCAAAGATCGTAGACCATACAAGGCTTTTAACAACCATGTATATCTATCAGGTTCAAGAAGCTGCAAGTAAGATAGAAGAGTTGAGTCACACACTTAACATCTTAATCTTGAATGTACATAACCACACTTCATACACCAAATATCGAATTCGAATACCGTATCGAATAAAAAAGATTCGATTCGTTTACAACCCTAACCCTAGCGAATTGCAATCGTGGGGGCCGTTTTCAGATTTAGAGACGGGCGGGCTTAAAAGACTTTTTTTTTCTTTCGGTTATACCAGTATTACATTAACTAGAATGACAGATATTGGAACAAAAGATGTGCATAGTTATGTATAACATTGGGATTTATTTATAAAAAAAATTATGAACGTTTTTTATAATTTGACATCAACAATCACGTTATTTGAAAAAATGGGGAAAAATGAATTTTTTTTGTTTACTATATTTAATCTGGTTCAGTTTCACACACGAGTGAGCAAATATTTTTCAATAAGGGCATATATTAAAATTAGGCGACACTTTTCAAAAAGTGCAGGATAATATGCGACAATTACAAAAAAAATGCCAGATATTAGCGGCACTTTTCAATAAATGCCGGAATTTAGGGACACTTTTCAGTAATTGCCGAAAATTTAGCGACACTTATATCAAACTGCCGGGAATTTTCGGCACTTTTCCTGAAGTGCCGAAAATTTCCCGGCACTTTTAATAAAGTGCCGGAAATTCGCGGCATTTTCCAAAAAGCGCTGAAAATTTTGGGCACTTTTAATAAAGTGCCGGGAATTTGCGGCATTTAAAAAAAAAACGTCGGAAATTTAGCGGCACTCTCGTTGAAATGCCGGAAATTAGCGGCACAAAGTAAAGTGCCGGTTTAAAAGTGCCGGGAAAAGGCATATTTGTTGTAGTGGATGTTGTCTCAATCGAAACAGACATTGGCCAGGTACGTTTACGTAAAAGCACCTGAAATAAATAAAAAATGAAATCAATATATTTTTATTAAATTAAGAATATAATAATTAAAGAAATAATAATAATACCTTATTATGCCCATTTCAAGTCATTGTCGGAGGCTCACAAGCAAGCGTCTATATTCTTTCACGCACTCATCCCATGACTACAAATATATGATTGAAATATTTGAGAATGATGATAAAATAATTATTGAAGTGGTAAGTAACTTGACATAATTTGATAGAATTATAATAAATAAAATAAAATTACATGTATCCATATCAAATTATAAATATAAATAAACAATAATAAATATTTAAACTGGAATTATAAAGGGATTTTTACCAATAAGCCCCTATAATAAGGTGGAATTTATTAAAAAAACTCAACATTTCATAATCAACCTTAGGGTCCATTGATTGAAATATATTTTACCAATACACCCCTTAGCTCAATTTAAAAAAAAATTAATACCGAAATTGCCCCTTGTATATATACGTATGAAATTGATGTTTAACAATCCTAAAAGGAAACGGAATCCATCGCATTGCATATCTTCTGCGCCAGCGCGAAATCAATCGCGCCGTTCTCCTTTTTGTCTCTAGATTTCAATTCGAGAGAAGATATCTCTCTTTTCTGATCACAATTCGTTTCTCTCGATCTCAATTTGAAGTGGAATCAGATTCAATTTATTGGTTGATTTTTCAATTGATTGATTTAGATTTGCCCAGGTATGTTATATTCGGATTTGATATTGTGGATTTGCTAATTTTTTGTGAAAGAAATCTGTGATAGCTTTGAAATTTCTGTAATACATTGTATTTTTATGCTTTTGTAATTGTTTTAATGATTCAGTTCTATGATAATCAATATTGTTAAGTGAATTTCTCAGTTGTAATATTTTTCATGTTTCTTCTATGCAGCTGTATGGATACTCCAGTGATGCTTTCATTTAAGTATGGTGAATTGAATGCAATAGCAAGATTTGCTCAATTTTCTTCTTATTTCTCAGTTGTTGATTTTGTTTGTTCAAGGTGGCCTTCATTGAATAAGGATTCTATATCATTATTATATGTTTTACCTGATAATTCAAGTTGCTTACTGGAGAATGAATAGGATTTCTTGAATATGGGCATCATGTTAGGTTATAGTGGTGCAAACCTTGTTGTTGTTCATGTTAAAGAGAGTCAAGCTATTTGTGCCTATGAATCATCTACATCTACTGTGCTTTGTGGTGGTTCTATATCTAATGAACTAGAGCATAGTAGTTCTAGTAGGCTTGCACTTGAAATGCCTGTGAACTTTTTCCATCATGGAGAAAAAGAATTGTTAACTGCAAAGTGGGCTAAGGAAATAACGGTGTATTGGACAAGTATTTGAAGGAGGAATTACCGAGTTTCGTATCGGATTATGTAAGTATGCCTCGTGAGGTTGGATTTAGTTTTGAGTATATTAAAAATGACAAAAAACGTGTTCTTTGCACAAAGGCAAGTATAAATCTGTTGTAGGCTGTCCTTGGAGGATCCATGCTTCTGTTGAAAAGTCAAATGGATTTGTTTACATCAAAACATATACTTCAATTCATACATGTGGTGATGTTCATAGGAGTGAAAAGGGTAGTAGGGTTACTTCTGATGTTCTTGCTGAATCCATAGTTGATGTTGTTCGTTCTACGCCTTCGATTGGTACAACTCAAATTCTTAGGGTTCTTAAGACTAGTTATGGACTTGATGTAACTTACAAAGTTGGATGGAGAGCTATTGAGAAAGCTAGGGCAGTAGTTTACGGTGAAGAATCGTTATCTTATGATAATTTGAGAGGTTACTTTAAGAAGATGAAGGAGTTGGATGCGAGTAATCAGTTTGTGCTTGAATCTGATAAAGTAGGTCACTTTAGAAGGTGTTTTGTTTCATTTGGGGCATGTATAAGAGGTTTCCAGTTTTGTCATCCGTTGCTATTTGTTGATGGTACATTTTTACATGGAAAATACAAGGGGACTTTACTTGCTGCAACGGCCAAAGATGGCAATTCAGGTATGTATTATTGCATGCAGAAACAAAGATATAGTGTATTTCACAGTTGTTTCTCTAATTTTTCTTACTGTCGTTTTTTCTTATTCAGGGCTTTTTAACATTGCTTTTGCTATTGTATGTGGTGAAGATACTGCAAATTGGATATGGTTTTTGGAGCAACTTAAACCTCTCATAGATTATAGGCAAGTGACATTTGTGTCGGATCGCCATCAAGGCATTATTCAAGCAGTGAAAGACGTGTTGCCCGAATGTTTTCATTCATTTTGCATTGTTCATCTGAAACATAATTTGAAGGATAAGATGAGAGGCTGTCATATACTCCCTCCGTCCCATGATAATATATAAACTTTCCTTTTTAGGCGTCCCACAATAATATATACTTTCCTAAAATGGAAAGGAATCTTTACTATTCCCTCCACTCATTCTCTCTCCTACATTATTTTAATACTCACATCACCATTATAATTTACTATTCTCTCCACTCATTCTCTCTCCTATTTTATTTTCACACTCACAACACTTTCAATATAATATTTCCTCCTTAATTCCCGTGCAAAACTCAAAAGTCCATAAATTCATGGGACGGAGGGAGTAAGCTTTAAGAATATGATGACCTATAAACTCAGTCAGTGCGCAGAAGCCCCGACGGAAGAACTTTTCAATAATTTTCTGAATGAAATGAAAGCTGAAGGTGGGACAGTTGTTAAAGAGTTTTTGGATAACCTACCAGTTGAAAATTATGCTAATGCATTCTTTAATGGTAGTCGATATGGGGAGATGTCATCCAATGCTGCAGAATCATTTAATGCTCAGTTTAAAGTTGCTCGTTCATTGCCTATTATGGAGTTAATTGATTCTATTAGATTGAAGATGATGTGTCAAATGTCAAAACGGAGAGAAGACTCATCAAATTGGAATTCAACATTGTGTCCTCTTATGCAGAAGAAGTATGAAGAACTTAAAAAAATTGGTAGGTCATGGGTGGTATACTCTTCTTCAAACAATGTGTTTGAAGTGCATTCCGTTCCACCAATGGTTGTCAACGTAGAAGAATGCACATGTTCATGTGGAAAGTGGCAGCATGAAGGTTTCCCTTGTGTGCATGCGATTCTTCGTTCAATACCAAACCAGATCCATTCTCATACATTGAGCCATTTTTCCATTGCAGTTACTACAGAGAGTGTTATGCTTCACCAATCCAGGCTTATGCTTCATTTGGTCAAGCTCCCAATACTGAACCACCTGTGATACTTCCACCAGTAACAAGGCGTCCTCCTGGAAGGCCTAGGAAGAATCGTATTCCTTCTAGGGGGGAGGTTATGAAAAGGAAAATGAAATGTGGTCGTTGCGGAAAATTAGGAACTCACAACAGGAAGTCTTGCAGGGAACCTATTTGATTATGTTTTGGTTCTATCTTTAGTTCAGATTTTTTTTCTTTTTCTTTTTAAAGACAATATATGAAATGAAATGAAATAGTGAATTTAATTTCTCTGTTTTTGGTGATTGTTTTTGTTCCTTAACATTTTAATGATTTGTTGTTTCAGTAATAGGTAAACATACTTCTGAGTTTATTTCACTGTTCTAGTAATTCTTTTTATAGAACAACTGTTAAAACATTGCACAGTTATTGTGCATAACAGTGAAATAGGAAGGTCTGGACTACTGCCTTCCAGGCGCGCGCCTCATATAACTCCAGGCGCCAGCCTCAGTTCCTACCAGGTGCACGCCTCAAAAACCAACAACTGTGAAATAGGTCCTACAGTTATTTACATCAATACCCAGCAACTGTGAAAAACATTGCACATTTATTTACATCACATTTGTCAAGTCTATGAAAACTACAGTAACAGGTAAACATACCAACTGAGAAATTGCATAAGCATAACTGAGAATTTGACATTACAGTTGTGCAGAAACTGCAGTAACAGGTAAACATACCAACTGAGAAATTGCATAAGCATAACTGAGAATTTGTCAAGTCTTTTTCACTACATATTTTCCAGTTACTTCACGTATTTTTCATTTGTACTTCAACAACCAAAAGAGTGCCTTGACAAAAACAATGTATCTTTAAACTGACACTACAATCAAACTACAGACACTTTCCTTTCATCATTCAGAAATTCAGTAAACATTTTTGCCCTAAATTGATGCGCTTCATCCTTTTCATAGCTCTTCCTCACGAATCCCCAGTCAAAGTAGTCCTTGCAATTCATAAGAACATGAATTCCACAATCAAGACTTGGCAAATTTTGCTGTGGTGTATCCTCAACTTCAATGAACTTTTCAGCTGGTGAATCTTCTTGAGTAACATTTGACAAAACACAAGACAAGTTTCTGACGTAATCAAACTGTAAAAATGAAAAGATTTTATCATTTATCAAACACCGAGTCATAAGCGAAAGAAAATTAAAGTAAAATTACGTATCATGTTATTACCATTACTCGAGCATACACAGCATATGGGTCCTTTGTTTCTTTTTTCCTTGGACGCATTGAGTTATAAAACATAAACTCCCTCGTTTCAACATCAAGAACGAGAAGAGTCCAATGTTCAACCAACCTTTGTTTTGATGGGGTGTGTATTGGGAAGAGGATGGACCTTTTATCATCTTTTATCAATTCCAACAAGGCATCATCAATCTCTTCTTTAATGCATTTTGTATAATTATTTTCTAGAAATGGCTGCATGTAAACATTTAGTCAATATCTATAACACCTCAACAAGAACATTTTACATAAATAAATATAAATGTACTTACCATGGCATTAGCAGCGATCACTCCAACAATAGTATTCTGTGAGCTTGAAGATTTTATGTCTTTGTATTGCTTTTTCAATATTTCGAGGTAACCATTCATTACCTGTCAAACAACAGATGAAATTGTGAAATGTTTTTTAATAACTGATAAATTGACCTCACAGTTGTAAATTATTCATGATTTAATGTTGTTAAATTACTGAGAAATAGATTGCACAATTCTGTTGTTAAATAGATTGTATTACAAATGTTAAATAACCAACAAATGTTGTTAAATAACTGAGTAAGGGTTTAATAACCAACAAATGTGAAATAGATTGCACAGTTATTCATGTTTGATTGTGCATAACAGATGAAATAGAATTCACAGTTTATTAATTGTTAAATCAATTTAAGAGTAGGAGTAAATATACCGTCACATCAGTACATGTGTCATGGGCAATCATCCACAATTCTTCAACACTTATATGGATATTTCCATATACCCATGCATTCCCACTGCAAGAACATAAATATAACTTGTTATAATGATTGTGATAAATAATCATTCAAAAATATTAAAGTTTGTTTTTGGTACTTACTCCTTTGTTTGAACTTTTAATAAGTTGTGATACTCATCAGTTTCCTTTTGTGCCACCATTTTTGTTGTTTTACTGAATTTTTTCTTGAACTTGAGCTGCACAACACATTTGCCTTTCTTCTTTTCTCCCTGCATATCATCTAAAATCTCAATGTTTTCAGCTTGAACTTTCTTTTTCTCATCATTCTTCTTCTGCCTTTTTGGTAAAGAAACAAAGTCATCATCGACCTTTGGTTTCCTTGTTTTTCCCTTTAGCCTCCTCACCATTGATCCAGTCACTCAAACATTTTTTCCCTTTTCAGCCCCATCCTTGTCCTCCTCAGCCCCATTCTTGTCCTCCTCAGCCTCATGCTTGTCCTCCTCAATTTCCTTTTCAAAAACTGCTTTATTAACTTCAGCTTGAAACATCCCAATCCTTTCCAAAAGTTCTTTGTTAATTTCATCTTTTTCATTCAATTTTACCGCCTGATCTTCAATATCTTGAATCAAATTAGCAGCCTCTTCTTCCAATTTGGCTATTTGGTTTCTGTGCAATTCATGTAACTCCTTGATCTCTTTTTGGTGAGCTATCTCTCTTATTCTCTTTTCTTCTTCCAACTTGTTGATCCTTGAAATAGCAACACTGAGTTGTTTTCCCAATTCTTCAACTTTCTCATTCAATGAATTTGTTGTTTACACTTTCTCAATGAGCTCTCTATTTTCTTTTACAAACTTGTCATTTTCCTTTTCCAACCTCTCTTTTTCTTTTACAATCTCCAAATTTTCCTTTTCCTTCACGGTTTCAAGTCTTTTCTCTTTCAGCTTTCCCTTATCCCGTTGTGACTCTTTTTTTTCAAATTCCAATCCTTCAATTCCTATCGATTTATTCACACTTTCCAATGCATATGTAACCATATCATCAAAATCATCTGCCATCACGCTATTGGACTTGGAGTTATTGGCACAGAACTGTGAACTGGAGTATACGGGATATTTTGGGGTTGAGCCAAGTGAATGGATAAGGTTCTTTCACTATCTGTAGAATCTAACTCCCTCATCTCCTCTTCTTTTTCATTTTTTCCATCTTCTTCTTCATCTTTGTTCTCCAATAGGTTCACATCATCTGTGATGTTTGCAAAGTTTCTTTGTCCACCAAACATTATTTCTTCTTCATCGGTCAAAACTAAAGCTTCAGCATTAACCTATCAAGAAAGGTAAAATGGAATTCTCAGTTTTTCTATAAAAATATGACATTTAAGCAGAGAAATCTATCAAAGTTATGCACAATAACTTAGAAATTTACTTCACAGTTATAAACTGAAAAACTGACCTTACAGTTGTGCACAAACAATCATAACTAACTGTGAAAAACATCTCACATTTATATTCATCAAAATCAACAACTGTGAAATAAGTCCTACAGTTTAGAACTGTGAGGTCAATTTCTGTGCAATGTTTTTCAAAGTTTTTCTATAAAGAATGATTAGGACATAATACACATGTTTGAAACCAAAAAATGAGAAATTATTAAATAAACTGAGATAATATTATAACTCACATTCTTCTTTATCAACACGTCGATTCTCAACTCCTTGAACATTTCCACCTTCTTTGGCAAATCCCACTTCATGAATCGTGGAATCAGTTGTCTTTTTGGTTGCAATGTGTTGGTGTGTTCACTGAACCAATACTGCATCAATTAAAAAAATTATTATATTACAATTTTATAAGAATATATAAATAACTAAGAAAGAGAAGAAAAAAATATATATTGACTTACCGATAGCAAAGAAACACAACCAGAAACTTGATGTGGCTGTTGGTGGTGTTTTCGAATTGAATTCATTAGATTATCAAGGATTTCTTGAGACCAATTATAATCCTTCATGTTCTCAATCTTTTCCACATAGTAAAGAAAAGGAGTAGAAATGTAAGTACCCCTGCTGGAAAAGAACAATGTTGCCATTGTAAACATTGTTAGTAGCCTCACAACATCATCAATATCTTCTTCTTTATCACTTTGACAAACTTCCATCAACACATCCTTCACCGTGTTGACTGTGATCGATGAGATGTTATTTTCACCCTTGAACCTTCTCTGAAACAATTCAAATGTTTCTGCAGCACAACCCTTCATCTTCATGTTCATACTTTTCTCCCCGGATTCCACCCCAAATATTACAGAAATGTCATTGCTTGTTAGATTGACACGAGTACGCCCCAACTTAAAGTTATCAGTATCCGGGTCATAACATCTGATAATATCCAATGTTGTCAAATCAGACTTTCTGATTGTGATATCCGAATTGTTGTTCAGTGCATTAAACATATTGAAAAATGGAGAAAGTTTCAACTTTTCAATATGATAATCCTTTAACTTCAACTTCATCAGCAATTTCAAAGTTGCTTCAATGTTTGAACGGAAAGAGAAGGACTTGGGCCTCTCCACTGATTTTCTTTTAGCTTTACTTATGGAATCTTTTTTTGCCATTCTTTTCTTAGTCATCTATAATCACACAAAAAACAATTGAATGTTAAAACACGGAGTGAGTGTTACAACCAATGCACATTTATACAGTCATAACTGAGAAATTGACCTCACATTTAAGCACACATATTCATCGACAACATATAAGTAGCAAAACAAATGTAAAGTTAACATTACAATTCTCAGTTTAGAAAATGCCAAAACCCTAATCAATTCACATTCATAAATAATTGTGAAACTGAAATCACAGTATTAGAAGTGTGAAAAATATTTCACACTTATTATCCCTCAAAACAAAACAAATGTGTAATAGATCTCACAGTTGTTTTCTATGAAGGAATGAGACAAAAACTGAGCAATTGACCTCACTGTTGTGCACGATAACTGAGAAATTGACTTCAACAAACATAACTGAGAAATTGACCTCACATTTGTGCACAAACATTCATCAACAACAGATTAATCACACGTAAACCACACATAAAAAGTAGTAACACAACTGTGAAGTTAACCTCACAATTCTCAGTTTAGAAAATGCTAAAACCCTAATCAATTCACATTCATAAATAACTGTGAAACTGAAATCACAGTGTTAGAAGTGTGAAAAACATTTCACACTTATTATCCCTCAAAACAAAACAAATGTGCAATAGATCTCACAGTTGTTTTCTATGAAGGAATGAGACAAAAACTGAGTAATTGACCTCATTATTGTGCACAATAACTGAGAAATTGACTTCAACAAACATAACTGAGAAATTGACCTCTCATTTGTGCACAAACATTCATCAACAACAGATTAATCACAAGTAAACCACACATAAAAAGTAGCAACACAACTGTGAAGTTAACCTCACAATTCTCAGTTTAGAAAATGCCAAAACCCTTATCAATTCACATTCATAAATAACTGTGAAACTGAAATCACAGTTTTAGAAGTGTGAAAAACATTTCACACTTATTATCCCTCAAAACAAAACAAATGTGCAACAGATCTCACGAGTTGTTGTTCTATGAAGGAATGAGACAAAAGCGAGCAATTGACCTCCTTTGTGCACAATAACCGAGAAATTGACTTCAACAAACATAGCGAGAAATTGACCTCTCATTTGTGCACAAACATTCATCGACAACAGATTAATCACAAGTAAACCACACATAAAAAGTGGCAAAACAACTGTGAAGTTAACCTCACAATTATCAGTTTAGAAAATGCCAAAACCCTTATCAATTAACATTCATAAATAAATGAGAAATAGACCTCACACTTCTGAGACTGTGAGGTATATTTTGACATTTTCTAAAGCTGTGAAACTTACCTCACAGTTTTAGAAGTGTGAAAAACATTTCACACTTATTTTCCCTCAACAACCAAACAACTGAGAAACTAGACTTTACAGTTCTTGTTCAATGAAGGAATGAAATAAAAATAGTGAAATAGACCTCACTGTTGTTCCCAAAATAACTGAGAAATTGACCTCATAATTATTGTGCACAATAAGTCATGAACAACTGATAAATGTCAAAACCCAAACGAATTCACATTTAAATATACAACTGTAAAACAAAATCCAACGTCTGTGAAATTCAACAATTAAACCTAGTTTACATTTTTCCTAACTAGGTTACTTGAGAAATCATAAACTTCGAAATCGAAAACAAAACAGTGAAATTAACATCAAAATCGACATCAAAACAGTGAACTCGACAAAAACAAGTGAAATAAACTTTGAAATCTCAAAAATAAACTTCAAAATCGAAAAAATGTTGAAGATTACCTTTGGTTTTGAGGACGAAAATGAAGAAATCCGTCGAAGGAAAGAAGAAATTGCTCAATAATCGTTGTCGGTGAGACGAGAACGGGGAGGTTTTCTAAATTTGAAATTTGAGAGATTTTTAGAAACAGGAATTAGAAATAGTGAAAATTTGAAATTGCGGCGAAATAGGGTGAATATGAACGCGACGTCGAGGGCAATTTGGTCCAGGGGTGTTTAGGGGGTTTTCAAAATATTGGTCCTTTAAGGTCGTTTTTCTTTATAATAGGGTTATTTTGGTCAAACTCTCTATTATAAATAAACAATACTAAATATTTAAACTGAAATGAATTAAATACCAGTGGGGGCAATGCAACTGTCTGTAGGTTGGATAGTCGATTTTGATCCTAATAATGAATTCTAAATATTAGTCAAAAAATCTATATATATTTGTTAATTAATGTAAATAAATAAAAAAAACTTAATTTAACATCAAATGTTTACCCTTATCATTTCATCGTGTTCAAAAGGTTCTCGCATGACAATCGCGACATTGTTTCTTCGCAAAATGTCAATCTAAAAATCACATTATTATCACAATCACATATCACATATCACATATGATAAAAACAAATATTTACAATAAAATAGTAATAGTAAAATATTAACTTACTGTTTCACTTAGAGCCGAATCACCATATCCATAAATATTCAATGTTCCTTGAGTGTTCATTTTTTTCAAACCTATAAAAATAAACACATCTTGTAAATCTATAGTATAAAACACTATCTAAATCAACATTCAAATAAAAAATAACCTTCTTATGGTTCTTCATCTGAACATCTGGGTACGTCGAGAGTAATTTGAATTACATTTATTTATTGAACAATTCTAATAACTCTGATAATTCAAGAATATACTATCCATGGATTATGTGAAGCTAAGAAGCGATTAATATTGTCCTCTATTGTGTTATAGATTTAATATAAATTAAATTTTAAATTAAATTAAATTGAACATATTGATAAAATGTTAATAATATTTTAAAATTATAAGATATTATTTCTAAATTTAAATTATTTTATCGATAAAAAAAATATGTAGGTAAAAATTATATAATAACCATAATTCAAAAAAATTGATGTACACAGAATAATATTTTAAAATGCTTCTATTTTTGTTTTTTTTTTTATTTTTTTGTGTTGTTCACGCATTGATCCTAAATACTATATATCTCTCTCTCACACAAACACACAGAAAAACAAAATTCTGAGAAAGCCCTTTTCTTTCTCTATCCTCCCCAATTGACGCAGCCCTTCCAGCTTCTCCGGCTAACCCACCCCTCCCACACTCAGGCCACCTTCTCCCCTTCCCTTCCCTCCCCTCCCCTCCCCATTCGATCGGCGTTACTACGTCCGACCATCTTCTCCGTCCAATCGGCTCCCACCGAGAGATTGATTATGAGGGATGTTGGGTTTCATCAGCGACGATCAACGGAGGAAGGCAACCATTCATCGAAAATTCCCACCGGAGCATCACTTTGGAATTTTGGGAAACGAAGCCCTGAGTCACGCCAATCCAATCCGTCTGCAATTCGTCCTCAATTCGCCTGCAATTCGTCCTCAATCCATCCGCAATTCGTCCAATCTGCCCGCAAACCGCCTAGCTGCCAATGGTGCCCCGGTGAAGACGATGGTTTTGAGGTGGTTGGTTATGTTGAGGTTAGGGAGGGGGTTGGCCGGAGGTTAGGCGAGGTTGATAGCATTTTGAGCTGTTGTGCTTTCCTCTCTATCTTTCTCTCTCTCGCTCTCTCTAGACCTTAGTTCTAAAAATTCTTGGTAGGCTTTGTTAAGAATTGATGATGGAGAGACATTTCATGGGTTTGAATTCCAAAGATTCTTCCTTGATTGTTGTCAAGGAAGAAGCTGTTGAAGCCTCTCAGGATCACTCAGGTACTCAATTTACATTCATTTTTACATTCATTTTTACAGATATTTGATTAAGAGGGGTGGGAAGGAAACATTAAATAGAGAAATTAAACAGAGAAGTAAAGCTAACTTACAGTCTAAGAGAGAGAGAGAATGGGTGCCGGAGGCAAAACTTTAAAATCTTCAGCGTCACAGTCAAAACGGGGAAAACTGGCGTAGATGTAAAATTGTGAAAACGAGAAAAATAATAGGGGAGAAAAATTAAGAGAGGGCAGAACGTTTAAATTTTACTGATTGGTTTAATCGTAAGTTTTGCAACTGCCAGGCAGAGTGGGATAGATCGTGGATGAAGGTGGGAAATTGTTGGAGATTGGATTGTTTACAGCCGTCCGATCAACTCTCCAACTTTTAATCTCAGCCGCTCTTTATCAAGATGGTATACAGAGGAATAAAATTTAAATCCCCAGAACTGTATATTATTGCTAAGAATCATATCCATAATATAATGGAGATGCAAAGATTTTTAAATCCTCTGTAACACCTATTTTCTCTACGGACTGTGAACATAGAAATTGAAGAAAGGAAGAGAAATATGCCAATGTCTTAAGCATGTACAGGTGCAACATCAAGGAAACTAATTAAAACTTATATTTCTAACTTTACAGATGAATGGTTAAAAAAAAAAAAATTGGGGCCACTTTTGATAAACAAAAATAATTACCCTAAAAAATGATCAAGAAGTCAATTAGGCATTGTTGTGAAATTGGTGCTCTCCGTTTGCAATCAACACAAAGAAATTAACACACCCACACGTACAAGAAAGAAACAATCACACACAAGAACACAAGAGTTGTTTACCCGGTTCATTCACCAACTCGTGAACTACGTCCGGAGGCAATTGCCAAGCCAATATGTTATTAGTCTCTCTAATATGTTGCTACAATGTGTTCTAGGCCGGATTTATGTTTATATAGTAGTACAAAGAAGCCCTAAATCTAATTAAGAAGAGTTGGAATCAAACAAGGAAACAGAACAAAACCCAAAAATACGCCAGGCCTTGAGGCGCCCGCCTCAAGGCATCCATGCGCCCGCCTCAACTTTGGCAATCCTCGGCCACTGTCTCGGCCCTTGAGGCGCCCGCCTCGCCTCCCCCATGCGGCCGCCTGGCGCAGTCCCCATTCCGTGCTCAACTGCAACTCTGTTTTGGACTCCTCCTTGAACCTCACCAACTCCTCCGACTTAGCCCTCCTCTTCCTTGTAGTTTTAGGATCCAAACCCAACAATCTCCCACCGGAGACTAAACTAACAAACATAGAATCACCCATTAACTCCCACCACGGAGTAAAGACCTTCGAACACATTTTCCCCTCCATATTGGCTTGACACTACCACACATCTCCTCAAGTACTAAGGCGAGTTGAAACCAAGCGACGTTTCAACCTCTCCGTGTTAGATCGTTCTTGCCTCCCCAAATCAGCTTCTACCTTGATTTCTCCCCGCAAGTCTAACTTCGCCTTCTCCCTCCAGACCCACCTTCCTCGCAATGCCTCCCCTTGAAACTTGGACACACCTTGTTTCTTGCATCGACTGTTCTTGGTCTGAATCCGCTCTCTGTTAGGGCCCTTGGACATCCACACCGCGTTGATCAACTTTGTGTCCTCCCCAACATACCGTTTCTTGATGTCTCCCCTTTTTACACCAACAGGCCGGTTCTTAAGCCTCTTGCTCCCACCGGAACGAAAACCGACATTGTAGGTAGAGTACAACGTCTTCCCCTTAACCCCATGAGCCAACACCTTAGCCCCTTTTGTGACTTCCCAAGACCCACCAATGAAAGAAACACCGTATCCTTCACTATCAAGTTGTCCCACAGAAATCACCCTCCTCCTCAAATCCGGAACATGCATCACGTCGTGTAGTTGTAAAACAGCCCCGTTAGGTGTCTTCATCATTACATCCCCCTTACCTTTGATCTTCAATGGTTGACCATCACCAAGATAGAGAACCCCAAAATCTCCGGTTTTGTAACGCCTCATTGATTCCGCATCCCCACTAGCATGACAAGAAGCTCCAGAGTCCAACACCCAATCTTCACCCATTGCTCCTCCCTAGGATTAATACATCACCACCATCATCCACCACGTGCGCACCACCACTTTTTCCCGGACAATCATAAGCGATGTGCCCCAATTCACCACAATTGTAGCACTTGACCTTTTTCCCCTTAGGTCCACCCCTTTTCTCTCCACCCTAAGTGCGGCCCCATCTACGGACGATTCTCCCCTTTTCTCCTTCCTTCGCAACTCCTCTTGCGGGACGAGATCTCTAACCTCCGTATACACCAATGCCGTTTTCGACGTACTAATCGTTGTGACAGTAACCTCCCAACTATCAGGCAATGATTTTAGAAGAAAACAAGCTAGCACTTCATCGGAGAAAGTAATATCAACACTTTTCAATTGGTCCACCATACCTTTGAAATTGCCGATATGACTTGCCGGCTTTCCGCCCCTACGACATCTTCGCATTCGCAAACCTCTTTATCAAATGCACCTTATTGATATTCGACGGCTTCTCATACATGTCCGACGGCGTTTGTAGCAACTCCACCGTTGTCTTGGCCTCCATAGCGTTCCGTGCAACGTCGTCGGTTAGGGCACTCCTTACCGCTCCTAACGCCTTCCGATCCAACACCTCCCAATCCCCTTGTGACATGTCTTCGGGCTTCTCCTTCAAGGGCTTATGAAGATCCTTACAATAAAGGTAGTCTTCAATCCTTGTCTTCCAAAACGTGAAATTCACACCGCTGAATTTCTCGATATGGTTCTTCATCTTGACTGCTTCACCAAAATCCCCAAGAACGCGATTCAAAATTAATCAACTAATGAAAGAATTTTGAATCCACCGAACCAAAGCTCTGATACCAGTTGTTGTGAAATTGGTGCTCTCCGTTTGCAATCAACACAAAGAAATTAACACACCCACACGTACAAGAAAGAAACAATCACACACAAGAACACAAGAGTTGTTTACCCGGTTCATTCACCAACTCGTGAACTACGTCCGGAGGCAATTGCCAAGCCAATATGTTATTAGTCTCTCTAATATGTTGCTACAATGTGTTCTAGGCCGGATTTATGTTTATATAGTAGTACAAAGAAGCCCTAAATCTAATTAAGAAGAGTTGGAATCAAACAAGGAAACAGAACAAAACCCAAAAATACGCCAGGCCTTGAGGCGCCCGCCTCAAGGCATCCATGCGCCCGCCTCAACTTTGGCAATCCTCGGCCACTGTCTCGGCCCTTGAGGCGCCCGCCTCGCCTCCCCCATGCGGCCGCCTGGCGCAGTCCCCATTCCGTGCTCAACTGCAACTCTGTTTTGGACTCCTCCTTGAACCTCACCAACTCCTCCGACTTAGCCCTCCTCTTCCTTGTAGTTTTAGGATCCAAACCCAACAGGCATGAGTTTGATGTATATCATTCAATTAGCTCGCTCATTATATTCTATAATGTAATACTAACACTGTCCAATCCTTAAAATGGTTTAGTCTCTTCTCTTTTCACTAAAAATTTGATTTTTTTTGATTTTTTTTAACAGCAAAATCTCGAGTTACTTAATACAGTTAAAATTTATGTCAAATGCATGTTTAGAAGAGTCAAACAGTACCAAAAAGGGTTAGGCCAATCCGCCTAGGATCCGCACTGAATATCTGGAATTTTCCGCAAATGAAATCCGTATTTCTTGTTCTTGAATTTCAATTCAATTCCATCAAAACCCAGGTGGCTAATATATTTGAGTATTTATTGCTGTCCTCACCTTCATGCGTTTTAGTCACATATTTATCTGGATCAAGTGCTAGCAATATGTGCGATTTGATTGTGATTTGCATATTACAGTTATTGATTCTCTTATATTCTGATGATGACACTAAAAACTTGGAGCAGTTGCTACATGCATTTGGCTCGTGATGTATACACGGCAGGTGAAATACTATGTAATCTGCAGGGAAGCTTGAGTTGGATGGTGACACTGAATTGAGGAAGCCTCATACAGAAATATACTCCTATGCACCAAAGCCAAAAAATGTTCAGCATCAATGGGTAGTCTCAGTAGTTTCTCGGACCACAGCATTGTCAACACGACGATCAGTTTTCCTGCGATATGTTCTACCAAGCAAACATGTTTCCCTTTCTTCTTCACGCCAACGTCGGCCACTCTCCGTCTCAGAAGTGATTCTTCGCCAATCTTTCTTGTCCTCATTGTGAGAGAGGGGGTTGGCCAATTTTAGCATTTCTTTTAGCTAGTTTTTTGGTCTTAAGAAAATTACAAAGTGGAGAAAGGAAGTCCCTTGAAATTGTATATCGTGAAGCCCCAAAAGGTTTAGTACAATTATTATCACCATTAAATCCATTTCCATCTCAGCTTCGTTACCTTCAATACGTATCACGAAGAAATTTATCTCCAGAGTGGCCTCCTCCTGAAAGGGCTCTTTCCTTGGACTGTCTCATTATTCGTGCTATTCCAAGATTCGATAATCAAAATGGATGCAGGCCGATCATAAGAATTTTTGGCAGAAATTTGCTTAGTACGGATGGACTATCAACCCAAATGTTATTTTCTATGCCCAAAAGAGGTAAAATTCTTCGGCGTTACTCCCAGGTAAGAAGCATAGTCTCTTACTTAATTGGTGTCTGCTATTTTCTACATTTTTCTAAGCAGGTGAGAATATGCATGGCTATCATTGCAGAAGGACAGTGATGTTATTAAGATTGACATCCAGTGTTTGGTGAAAGGAGATGTTGTACTGGAGTGTGTCCATTTAGATCTTGAGCCTGAAAGAGAGGTTATGATGTTTCGTGTAATGTTCAACACCGCTTTTATCCTATCCAACATTTTGATGCTTAATTGTGAGAACTTGGATATTCTTTGGGACTCAAAGGGACGGTATCCGAAAAGCTTTCGAGCTGAGGTGAAAATTTTCTTAGAACGATTGGTAAAGCGATACACGAACTTCATCTAATAATTATACTGTTTTACGTGATTTCAGGTTCTTTTCGGAGACATTGAAAGCATACCGCCCGAAAGCTCCTACTGCTATCTTAAATGGCGAGGAGAAAGGTGGACTACCGTTGGATGCTTTTTCTATGGTTCAAGAACTTTTTAACGGGGTTGAATGGGCTGATAGTAATGATGATGCAGCTGCGTGGCTATTTAGACAGCTCTCAGTCTTGAATGATGTTAAAGAATTGTCGATGCTGCAAAGTAGATTGAGCACATACTCGTCACCTTTTGACTCTGAAGAAGAAAATAATGCTTCCAGTATTGCTGACAGTCTGGATTTCCTGGAAACTGATAGAGGAAATAATACTGCTCCAGAGGAAACTTTTCATGATGATTATGCAAATCAGGATTATGCTTCAGATGGAGCATCTGATCTTAAGCACCACGAGGTTTCAGTACAGCCAATAATATCAAAAAGTGTTGATTTAGTTATTTCTTCCATTGAAGCTGATGCTCAGAGAAGACCATCTTAAATAGTTAATTGCGCAGAGCTTAGTTAGGAGTGGGCAGTTAAGTAACTGCTGTGTGATTGATTGATGAGTGGGAAGTTTTTTTTCAGGATTAAATCTCAGCCCTTGGATCAATTTGCCAAGAATCAATCTCAGCCTCTCTTTATGGGGGGGCTAAGAGGCGGTTTTTACCCCCCTGTATTGTATTATAGATGAAACAAATTGGTGTTTTGATTAAAGCCAAATTATGAATACAGTCTATAGTTTTAAGAACTCAAACTTTGATGTTTAAGTCTCTAATTTCAATAATTAAATGAGTTTGGTTGTCATCTCACATGAATAAAAAAAGGTAACTATCCTTTTGTTGGTCAATGAAAAAACTTTGGTGTTCCATCTTTTATATGAGAATGGGAAATGAAGTTGAAGTGCATTAAATTGAGTGGCAAATCATGAGCTTTCGTTCAACTATCATGTTAGGTGGCTTGAACCCTAATATCACACGAGCGCTCGCTTGTTCGACTCGGCTTCGGGCGTGAACGAATTGGTTCAGTTCAGGACAACCTTTTTCTTTTTAGTCAACAATTATTTGAGTTTTACTTTTTTGCTGCGAGGAAATTGATCTGTAGACTTGTCTCGCACGAGACTATTATGCTCCGTTTGTTTGGGGGGAAACATTTTCCGGGTCAATGGAAAATGAGCTTAATTTCTAAGGAAAATGACTTCCTTACCTCTACCTAAGGAAGTTGTTTTTCGGAAAATATTTTCCTCATTTTCCTTTGTTCACATTGATTTTCTACCCCATATTTTAAATGTGATTAAATTTGGACAAATCAATATTCAAATTAAATCTTATAAAAAAGGCATGTTTGAAATTCAAAATTTCGAATTTAAGTAAATATAATTACTAATTAAATTAAATAGCATGGCTGCCGAATGAGAAGGCGTCACGTGGAATTCCACGTCATAATTCCACGTGGCGGGCTGTGTGAATTTGATTTTCTTCTGTTTTAATATATTAAATAGATAGATTGGTGCACATACTAACAAACTTATTACCTTTCAATTACTCTCTTGAACCTATTTGACCTTAGCGATTAACTGAAATTGTTCAGAATCATTACAACCCTGAATAACCGCACTGGACGAAAAGGGGTTCGATCTAATTGAACATAAAGGTAATATGGGGACGAAATTGTGGGTGGGACGGAATTGTGGGGTTGTTAGAGTTTTGGAGGATTAAGTTTCTTTTGGGCGTATGGTATTTTGGAGCTGCTCATGCTTTTATTTTTCTTTCCCTCTTTTTTTTTTCTTTCTATTTTAATCACTTTACTTGGAATTTCATGTCATAATTCCACGTGTCGGCCTGTATGCATTCAATTTTCTTCTGTTTTGATATATTATATAGATTCTATAGATTGAATTCTAATTTCAAATTTTAAATTGTCAAATAATTTTGTGATTCTGCGATATTTTAAATATGTGATTAAATTTGAACAAATCAATATTCAAATTAAATCTTATCAAATTAGGCTTACATTTGAATTTCAGTTTCAAATTAGGCTTACATTAAGTAATTACGTATATGTGAATTAAATTTGCTTTAATATGTGGCTGAATTCTTATTTTTTAAACTGTGTATTTCAAAATTATTTTAAATGTGATAGAATTTTAACTTCAGATTTAAAATAATTTTACAATTTTTTCTTTACCCGTTTCCTACTTGTTTAAGTTTAATATGAAATTCAAATTTTAATATTTTAGGAATGACTTATGATTTGACTTTTGTCTGAAAATCAAAGAGAAAAGTTGATTGAATTTAAATTTCAAATTAGCTATTAACTATTAATATCACAATTTTAAATTGTCAAATAATTTTATAATTCTGCGATATTTTAAATGTGATTAAATTTGGACAAATCAATATTCAAATTAAATTTTATAAAAAAGGCATGTTTGAAATTCAAAATTTCGAATTTAAGTAAATATAATTACTAATTACTATTACTAATTAAATAGCATGGCTGAAAATGAGAAGGCGCCACGTGGAATTCCACGTCATAATTCCACGTGGCAGGCTGTGTGCATTCAATTTTCTTCTGTTTTAATATATTATATAGATAGATAGATTGGTGCACATACCAACAAACTTATTACCTTTCAATTACTCTCTTGAACCTATTTGACCTTGGCGATTAACTGAAATTGATTAGAACCATTACAGCCGTGAATAACCGCACTGGATGAAAAGGGGTTCGATCTAATTAAACAGAAAGATTAAATGGGGACGGATTGTGGGTTGGACGAATTTTGGGATTGCTAGAGTTTTGGAGGATTAGGTTTCTTTTGGACGTCTGGTGTTTTGGAGCTGCTCATGCTTTTATCTTTCTTTCCCTCTTTTTTTTTCTTTTTATTTTAATCACTTTACTTGGAACTAGTGAAACTCCCGTGCGATGCACAAATAATTACATGCAATACTAAGATAGAAATTAAAAAAAAAGAAAGTGAAATGCATTTATAAATTATGAAAAACTTCCTTATAAACACTACATTTTCAGTACATAGATCAGATTGACATAGCTTATCATCATTACAAATCAATATTTTAAGAACATCAGTTGCTAATCCAAACAAATCAAATCAAGGTACAAACTCCGTCTCACTTTAAATTACAAAATAAAGAAAACGGAATAGAAATATTATTTTTTCCATCTCAAATAAATACTTTAGAAAATATACTTCTATAAGAAATTATATTATTCATTTAAAAAATAAATATTACTTTCGACTCAAATTAAATAATAAAAAAATAATACCACATTTTTTATCCAAAAAATTGAGCAGTAATTCCTTCATCCGAATGAATATTTTAAAATTTAATACTACTTCATTCGCCTCTAAAATTTATGTTTGTAATATTAGTGCATTCGTCTGAAAATAAGACATTAAGATAACATTAATTTTTTTGACGCATAAAGTAGTATTTTTTTTAAATGTTCATTGAAACGAAGGAATTCATATTTATTTCTTTTATGACATAGAAAAAAATCGACTGATTAAGAAAACATTTCATTGAATTCAAAAATGAATATTACTTTCGTTCCAAAATGAATACTATTTTGTATATCCAAAAATAAATTGCGTCCTTTCTCTCAATCAGCAAATTAATGGTCATTGGGATGAAGAAATTAATGTTCATTTTTTTGAAAAAAAAAATGAAGTATTATTTTTTGGTTATTCATTTTGAGTCGAAGGTAATATTTATTTTTGAAATGAAGATTATAATTTTTTATAGAAGTATATATTTTAAAGTATTTATTTGAGATGGAGAAAATAATTTTATATATATATATATATATCTTTCTTTATTAATAATTATTATTTTGTAATTTAAAGTGAGACGAAATTTGTTACTTTGATTTTATTTTGATTTATTTGGAGTGGTGACCGAATTGTGCATGGGTTGATTTGTTTGGATGACCGATTGTTCATGGCTTTGGAGTGGCTAACCGATTGTCCATGCCCTTGGTTTGTTTGGATGACCGATTGTGCATGGGCTAGGTTTGTTTGGATGACCGATTGTGGCCTTGGTTTGTTTGGATCGGTTGGGTGTTGTGGCCCTTGATTTGTTTCAATCACCGATTGTGGCCTTGGTTTGTTTGGATCGGTTGAGGGTTGTGGCTGACCGATTGTGGCCTTGATTTGTTTGGATCACTTTAAAAAATATAAAAATTATTTTATCCATCTCAAATAAATTCTTTAAATATATAATTTTAAAAAATATATATTATTCATTAAAAAAATAAATACTATTTTCGACTCAAAATGAATAACCAATAAATAATACTAAATTTTTTTCCAAAAAAAATGAGAATTACTTCCTTCATCCCAATGAATATTTTTTAAATTAATATTACTTTTTTCATCCCAATGAAGATTATAATTTTTTAAAGTATTTATTTGAGATGGAAAAAATAATATTTCTATTGAGTTTTATTTCTTAATAATTATTATATTATAATTTTTTAAAGTATTTGCTTGTTATCTTCATTTTTGTCACTATGTGAAATTACAATTTCGCTCACGATTTTTGGGGGGAAAGTGAGACTTTCCTCCTTTTATATATAGATATATATGTTTTTCATTATTTCTAAAGCACTTTTAAGGAAAAAAATTGTCCTTCAATTCAAAAATGAATATTACTTTCATCCCATAGTTAATACTACTTTCTATATCAAAAAAAAATAAAAAAAATTGCTTCCTTTGCCTCAAGGAATTTACTTGTCAAAAAAATTAATATTTATTTTCTGAGACGAAGAAACTAACATTATAAACATTAATTTTTACAAAATATTATTACTTCAGCTAAAAAAATTACTATTTTCGTCCCAATAAATATGTTATATATAATATAATTTTGTATAGAAGTATATTTTGTAAATTATTTATTTCAGATGGAAAAAATAATATTTCTATTTAGTTTTTTTTAGTAATAATACAAATGCAACATGAAACAGAAATGTTTGTGTACATTGTAAAACACTTCTTTCAAAACTATATTATCAGTACAAATATCAGATTGAAGGTCACTAAAATAAATCTATATTTAAGGCATAGTTAGTTTGTACAAAACGCGTTTTATACGTAAATTTCCGTTCTATTCAATAATACTCACATTTGACATGCATTTTTCAATGCTAGAGAATTGACCGCATATTTTTGATGTAAAACATATTTATTGTGTATTGAACGTGATATGTGCGTAATTTGCACACGGTATCACTTAATTTTCGCCAACGATTGGGAAAGCGTAATCTACCTAGTTATAAATCTCTCAATCTTTCTTTTCATCTGCAATTCAGAACTCTTGACTCTAGTAATTCTCCAAACAAACAAAGTCTAAGATACTTTCTTTTGTAAACATATTCTTAATGGGATATCGGAGAGAAAGTAAGAATAGGTAATATAAATAATAAATCATAAATAATTAAGTTACCAAGCAATCTCAAAATATTAATATATAATAGCAATTGTTTGAATAAATAAGTATTTAACTTATTTATTAAGAAGAATTTTTATTTACAGAGTATTTGATTTTCTTTACTCGAATTATATAAAAATAACTAAAGCAAATCCTAATCGATGTTTTGATTTGGTTGACTTCGGTTTTTATTATACTTTTCTTAGTTCTTTTAATTCTTAAATACGGCAAATTACTATAAATTAATAAATATTATATATAAAAAAGGCACAAATAAATGAAACCAAGATTAATAATCCATCAAATTTTGATAAAATAAAAATTAAAACATAAATAGTTCTAATAATTATATTTATAGCCAATAATAAGATTTTTAATTTTACTAATATACTTCAACTACTATTTAAATAAAAAAATATTATATCAAATGGCTTCCACATTTTTTATCATTAATCTAAAGTTCTTTATTAATAACCCATCATTTTTTAAAAGAGATCAATAGGAATTGTTTCTCAAAAAAAAAAAAAAAAAAATCGGCCGAGACGAACTTAATATAAAATATTTTGTAAAAAAATAAACTCAATGAAAATTCATAATAAAATGTTTTTCATTATTTTTAAAGTAATTTTAAGGAAAAAAAATTGTCCTTCAATTCAAAAATGAATATTTCTTTCATCCCATAATTAATACGGAGTACTACTTTCTATATCCAAAAAAAAAAAAAAATTGCTTCATTTGCTTCAAGGAATTTACTTGTCCAAGAAATTAATATTTATTTTCTGAGACGAAGACACTAACATTATAAACATTAATTTACTTGTCTCAATGAATTTACTTGTCTCAAAAATTAATATTTATTTTCTGACACGAAGACACGAACATTATAAACATTAATTTTTACACAATAATACTACATCGGGTAAAAAAAATAAATTACTATATTCGTCCCGAGGAATATTTTATAAAATATTACTTAATATGTTTAAAAATTAATGTCAAAGTTTGAAACGAAGGAAATAACATTAGAAACATTAATTTTTGAGACGAATGAAGCAGTACTAATATTCATATTAGTAAAATTATGATTATTATTATCATCATTTATAATAAAAAAATATACTTCACACTTAATTAATTTTCACAAAAAAGATATTGAAAAATTAAAAAGAAAAATAAAGAAAGGATAATTAATAAATTTATATTTAAAAAATAGTGTTTTTTTTGTGTCCAAATTAAATGAAATTAGTCTCTAATTAAAGAGGAAAAAAAATTATGAATTTTGGTGTAAAAAATAAAAAAAAATATTTTTTTTTATAAAATAATTGAGGTCGAAAAAAGGGGATGAAAAATAAAAATCTGAAAATAAACCGGCAAATCAGATTTCTCCACGTGGCTCAGTTAAAAAAGAAAAAAAAAAAGAAAAACCTACGCGTACACGCGCCTTTGTCGGCGCGTGTAACGCACGCGCCAATTTTTCCTCCAATCAGCGCTAGCCACGTCAGCCGGGGTTACTAAATCTACAATTTTGCCACCGTGTGAAATTACTAAAATGCCCCTGATTTGAGCGGGCTTTTGACGATCCTGCTTTTATATATATAGAGATTCCATGTGATAATTCCACGTGACGGGTTGTGTACATTCAATTTTCTTCTGTTTTATTATATTATATAGATAGATTATATATCTCATTTTTTATGATTATATGGAGTGGTAGGATGGGTGACATGGACTCGCTAAAAAGAGAGGGAAAGATATAATTTAAGGGATTTTGATTTTAATCTAGATTATTTTAGTAATTTTTTTCATAATAATTTAGTGAAATAATTTTAAAAAATAAAGTTTTAATAAAATCATTTTAAAAATATAAAATTTATTAATATAGTGAAATAATTTTTCAAGAAAAATAATCTTAATGTAGTGAATTATATATTAGTGAAAAATTTCTTTTAGTCCTAAAAGTTTAAAATATTCACTTTACCCCTTAAATAGTAACATTAATTTCAATTCAGTCCACATATGAAATCCCACAATTTTACGGAATGGACGGAACGACCCGAATTCTTTGAGGGACAGAAAATTCCCGTCCCGTCCTATCCCACCTTGGAACGTGAGACAATACGAAAAAATGCGGGACAAGAGGATGCTAATATTATAAAACTAAAACATAATCGAGATGATTCCAAAACATTAAATTAAAAACATAAGATTAAATTTTTACAATCCAATAAGATAAAATTTCTTAAATTCATAAGCCAGCTTAATCAACACAACTAAACAATGGATAGTTGAAAAAAAAAACTTAAAACTAAGTGCTAAAAAACTAAAAAACCTTTGAGCTTAAAAAAATAAAATTAAACTTATAAAAATATGGTACGTCCCCTCCCTGCCCCATCCCACGTCCCAAACGGAATGTACCAAATAATTTCGCTTTTATACGTTATTAGAATATATTATACCATTTTGTTTCATTTGTATGATGGGACGGAAAGTCCCGACAGAATGATCACAAATTGACAAATTGATGAATCTACCTTTGTTATGCCCTTATTTGCCAGTTTTATTTAGAACTTCAGATCTCACTATACATACATAAATGACCCCTAAATTTTTGATCCTTATTTTACCTTTAATTTATGTGGTCAAGCTTCTTTTTACTTTTTATTGAGAAACTAAACACTTTAGATGAAAAGAACCTTTTTTTCAAACATTGGGCACCAACTTTTGTAAGCTTGTACTATTTGGGGAATCATGATGATCCATGACATACCATACCACTTAAGCAAAAAAAAAAAAATAAAAAAAAAAAAAAATAAAACGGTTTAAAAACAATAATTTAATTTTAAATTAACAAAAAATACGCTTCTTTGTTACTTTTGTTATGAGACGAAGAAGGGCATATTTATTTACTATTTCATGTATTCTTAAAATAATGAACGTCTTAATTCAAAAAAATAAATAAATATGTTTCTCATAAAAAAATGCCTTCTTTTTTGCAAAACTTTTGTTCTTAAATGCCCGTTTTATATATAAAAAATTGTTATTCATTTTATTATTGTAAAACTAAAAATTTAGAAAGTTAAAAAAAATTAAAAAAATTATGAATCTTTATCATTAAAAGTATAAAATATAACATATTTTCAAAGTATCCGTTAAAATAAAATTTGAGTAATTCAATTAGGGACGGAGGGACTTAGTTAATACCAACACTTTCTTAAGCCAAGTTCAGTCTTCTTTCTTCTTAGTATTTTTAATGTTAATCCCTAGTAAGTCAAGTGTCATCTCTAAGTTAACTCAATTGATTGTAACCAATATACTCCCTCCGCCTCTAAAAGTTTATCCCATTTGACTTTTTTGTTGAACTTTGATTACAAATTTACGAGAGATTAATCATGTTCATGAAATTCTAAAAGTTATTGTTGATAATATTATTAATGATGAATCAATAGAAATTTTTAGAATTTCATGAACATAATTAAATTGTCATATATTTGTGATCAAAATTCAATTAAAAAGTTAAATGGGACAAATTTTTAGGGACGGAGGGAGTATTTGATTTACTACTAATTTAGTGTGATGAGTTGTAGAGGCTGGCTGGTGGTGGATTTAATAATTTGTTTAGAAAGTTCTATTTCCCCTAATTTCTTCATTTGTCAACAACTAGCTATATCTTGGTGCGAAGACTACACTTCACCTTGATTAAGGGAAAATAGTCTATCCTAACATTATTAACAAGTCATTATCAAGACTTAGATTACAATTATGTGGGAGTAGGTTTTGGGGGAAACAAGTTTCTCCCTAACATTATAAAAAATCTTATTTTTAAACAAGACTTTTTATAATGTTTGGGAGAAACTAGTTTCCTCATAACATTGAAAGGATTTTTTATAACATTTGAAAGAACTAGTTTTCTCATAACATTGAAAGGAGAAATTAGTTTTCCCAAATATAATAAAGAAATTTGCTTAGCATTATGTTATATAATAAATAAAATTAATATTTTTTTAAATATATTTACAAAACTGCTATATGACTCTAAAAATAGTCAGTTTAGATACTATAATAGCAAGTTTGAACAATAAAATACCAAGTATGAAAATTAAACTATCAAAACTCAAAATAGTTGTGGATCTCTCTCTCTCTCTCTCTCTCTCTCTCTCTCTCTCTCTCTCTCTCTCTCTCTCTCTCTCTCTCTCTCTCTCTCTCTCTCTCTCGTCTTCTTCATCAAATTACCCAACGTGATTCTCTTTTTTTTTATGAAAGGATTGCAGAAGGAAGCTTCAAACAATAATTGAAAAGGTTTGAATCTATACAATTTTGTTCATCTAATTGAAATTATTCAATTGAAATTGATTTAATTGAATTGTTCAAGTTTCAGCATAACTTGATTAAACATCAGATTGCACTAATAAAACACCAAGTTCATGGAATAAAACATCAAGTCTTACTACTAAATACCAAGTAACTAAACTAAAATACCAGATTGCACTAATAAAACACCAAGTTCGTAGAATAAAACCTCAAGTTTCACTACTAAAACTTCAAGTTTCAGCATAACTTGATTAAACACCAGATTGCACTAATAAAACACCAAGTTCATGGAATAAAATATCAAGTCTTACTACTAAATGCCAAGTAACTAAACTAAAATACCAGATTGCATTAATAAAACACCAAGTTCGTAGAATAAAACCTCAAGTTTCACTACTAAAACTTCAAGTTTCAGCATAACTTAATTAAACACCAGATTGCACTAATAAAACACCAAGTTCGTGGAATAAAATATCAAGTCTTACTACTAAATACCAAGTAACTAAACTAAAATACCAGATTGCATTAATAAAACACCAAGTTCGTAGAATAAAACCTCAAGTTTCACTATTAAAATACCAAGTCACTAAACTAAAATATTATGTTCGTAAGCCTAGATTTCATGGCATTTTTATTCGCCGTATGTTTCACTCTCATTTTGCTTAAAATCGAACGATAAATTCAGATAAATTAACGAACACAAAAGAAAAATCAAACAATTTTCCTTCAATTTTATTATTAATATAACATTAAAAAACACATCAATTGGCCAAAATCTAGGGAGAAACGCGTTTCTCCATAAGTTATGGAGAAACAGGTCCCGACTTGTCGCGCGACAATGAACTGGATATCCAGAACCTTATGAAAGTGATATCCAGAAACCTTCAAATGAATATCCAGAAACCTTCAAAATGTTTCTGGATATTCATTTGATGGTTTCTGGATATACATTTGAAGGTTTACGGATATCCGAAAACCTTCAATAGCAATTTACGGATATGCACTAACACATTTCTAGATATGCACCTAACGGTTTTTCGGATATGCACCTAACGGTTTACGGATATACATTTCACATACTTACGGATATGCACCTAACGGTTTACGGATATCAAACCCAAGCTTACGAATATCCAGAAGCTTTGGTCTTGGCCTTGGGTTTTTTTTTCTGGATATCAAATGCAAAGCTTCTGGCTATTAAAAACACGTTTCTCCATAGTTATGGAGAAACGCGTTTCTCAGCAGACTTACTCCATCAATTGCATGTGTTGAAACAAAGAGACAGGTGTAATCCATTTTTGTTGTCTATGTACGAAAATTACCGCCACATGGCCATGACCCCACAGTCTAAAATACATTTCACACCGAAGAAGTGGGAGCTACAGGTAATTCATGTACAGATTTTTTTAAATAAAAAAACAAGACTTTTTATAATATTTGGGGGAAACTAGTTTCCCCCAAAATTTTCTGATTATGTGGATCCACAATTAATATTCTTTTTTACTATTCCCACTACAAAAAAAAAAGTCATTATTATTATTAGGGACTTGATTTTTTGGGTCGGACGAATTCTCTAGTCCCTATTACCTACTTAATAAGTCAGCTTTACACGATGAAATTGAGAGAACGGCAAATTGGGTCTCTAAGAATTGATCAGCCAATAAATGAAATTAAAAGAAAAAAAAATCCCAAAACCCTCCCTACTCTTACGTCCACTATCACCTCTCCCGCACCTTCCCTCTACACCCCTCTCTAATCGTTTTCATCCGCCGTTCTCTGCAAATTGGTTCAGTTCGATTGCCTGCCTTCAACCAGCTTTCGTTCGTTTTCATTTGCCGTTCTCTGCAATCATTGGTTCCGTTCGATTGCCTGCCTTAAATCAACTTTCGTTCTATTTCATCCGCCGTTCTCTGCAATCGTCAAGGTACTTTCTCTCTCTACTTATTTGTAATGAGTTTTTTTTGTTAATAGCGGTCCTATTTTTGTAATCGTTCTGCAACATCAGTTTCCTTGACCCAAATCGTCCTATTTTTGTAATCGTTCTGCAATTCGTCCCATTTTTGTAAACAACGGTCCATATGTTTGATCTGTATCATCAATTTACCCAAGTCGGCGGTTGTTTTCCGTTCTGCACTCATCAACAATTAATTCATTTTTGTTAATAAATAGCAAGAGTGTTTTTTGGGGGCGGAGAGGGTTGCATATCTGGTGTTTGATGAAATCCTCTTCTTGAAGTATATTAGTTTGCTCAGCTTTGCAGAAACTGGGCAGCTCCACCGAAAATCAAAACCTAAAACGTCCCCTCTGAGTTTAACAACACAACTTTCTATCAAATTAACAAGCAACCCAAATCTCACCCCCCACAACACTCATTTACATATACACTTTATGTATAGTCTTATTTGATAGTTCAAATAGATTAATGGATGATGCTTGATTTTCTTCAGACTTCTTAAATTTGCACTAATAGCTGCCAATATATACACTTGAGTCTTATTCTATAAACCATCATAATTTTTTAAAGTTCACTTAATTCTGAGATCGTATAAGAGACTATGCAATGAATTTTTTTGTTAGCCTGTTATGATTCATTGACATTTATATTGAAATAGTCATTGGTCTGAGTTCTTCACATACCACATCATAATTCTTTAAAGTTTAATTATAAAATTATATTCCTTCTGTCCCAAAATAATTGTGGTACTTTTTTTTACGTTAATACAAATGAACTTTGAGCAATAATTTTAGGTTAATTAAATCAATCTAAACGATTATATTATAGTTTTTCCATTCAAAGTATATTTTGCGTAGGCATGTTATATGCTAAGAAAGTACTTGATTTACTTATAATTTTCTAAGTGATTAATATTATGTGTTTGTATATGTTAACAGTTCATTAAAGTAGTTATGGATAAGACTTGGATTGCATTACGAAATCAGACTTCAAAGTCATATAAAGATGGGGCTGATGCTTTCCTAAGCTTTGCGTTTAGGGAGAAAGATATCGCTAGAGACGTGATTTACTGCCCGTGTAGCAAGTGTCGAAATCGTTATTTCCGAAACCTTGAGATGGTAAAGATACATATAGAGATGCACAACTTTGATAAACATTACACAAATTGGGATCATCATGGGGAGAACTTTTCACATGAATTGAATAGAAATTCTCATTTTTCAGAGGAGGACATGTTAGATGCTGCTACAAGAGTTGAGGTTGTTGATGTAACCTCCAATATGGTCTCGTTAGTCCAAGAGGGGATGGGGGTTCCACCAATATCTGATGAACAACAAACATATGATGAACCCATAAATAATGATGATGATGCTTTTGAAGATGCTTTTGATGATGTTATGGGGTCCAATGAAAATGCTAAAAAGTTTTATAGACGCTTAAAGGATGCCGAGAGCGAGTTGTATGAAAATTGTCCTCAAGGAGTAACAGAACTCTCATTTGTTGTCGAGCTCGTGAATATAAAGCAGGTCAATAATATGACAAATAAAGCTATCACGCAAATCTTGAAGTTCTTAAGAAAGATTTTCCCTTTAGCAAAAATTCCAAAATCTTATTATTTGGCTAATAAGCTAACTTCAGACTTGGGGTTCAAGTATGAGACTTGGGATGCATGTCCAAATAGTTGTATGCTATTTCGTAATGATGCAGAAAATCTAGAAATTTGTGAAATTTGCGGTGCATCTAGATATAAGAGTAGTATTGAAAGTCAAAGTGGAATTGGGGGCGAAAATCAAGGTACAAGTGATGGTGCACCGGTTAAAAGAGTAGCTGAAAAAAAGTTAGGTATTGGCCTTTAAAGCCAAGATTGCAAAGACTCTTTTGGTGCTCTCGTACAGCTCCACTTATGAAATGGCATAAGGAAGAACGGATCGAGGACGGTGTGATGAGGCATCCAACAGATTCTGTTGCCTGGAAAAGATTTGATCAACGTTACCCATCTTTTGCTAGTGAAAGTCAAAACATTAGGCTTGGACTAGCAACTGAGGGTTTTAATCCTTTTGTAAATATGAGTGTCTCTCATAGTACTTGGCCTATTGTTGTCATACCTTATAACTTGCCCCTATGGTTATGTATGAAAGAGTCAAACTTCATCTTGTCTGTGCTCATTGATGGACCGAAAGGGCCTTTGGATAATATTGATGTCTATCTCCAGCCACTCATAGAGGAGTTGAAAGAATTATGGGAGGCTGGGGTATCTACATATGATGTATCTACCAAAGAATTCTTCCAAATTAAAGCATCCTTGTTGTGGACAATTAATGATTTCCCTGCATATGCTAACTTATCTGGTTAGAGTACGAAGGGAGAATTTGCATGTCCTGTTTGCAACATAGATAATCAGGTAACAAAATTGAGTAATTGTCATAAATTTTGCTATTGGGGTCATCGCAGGTTTTTACCTACACGTCACCGGTTTAGGAATCAAAAAATAGCTTTTGATTGCAAAGTAAATACTAGGCCAGCCCCTCGTAAGCTCACAGGATATGAGTTATTACAACAATTAAATGACTATGACATTGAAAATGTGTACAAGAAAGAAGATGTGCTCATAAAGAGAAATAGGGAACAAAGAGAAAAGGAGGCTGATAAAATACATAACTGGAAGAAGAAAAGCATCTTTTGGAAATTGCCATATTGGGAGCACAATGCAATTCGCCATAATCTTGATGTTATGCATATTGAGAAAAATGTATGTGATAATGTCTTGTTTACATTGCTTGGTGTTAAAGGGAGAACAAAGGACCACGTGAAAGCAAGGAAAGACCTAAGAGAGATGAATATTAGGCATGAGTTACATCCTCATCCTCGAGGGGCAAATATAGATTATATACCAGCGGCATAGTTTACAATGACTAACAGAGAGAAGGAAATATTCTTAAAAGTGTTAAGAGATGTTAGAGTCCCTGATGGTTAGTCGTCTAATATTTCACGATGTGTGCATGTTAAAGAACGAACTATTTGGGGACTTAAGAGCCATGACAATCATATTTTAATGCAACAATTACTTCCCATAGCTGGAAGAAGAGTTCTACCAAAGCACATTGTACAAGCATGGATTGAGTTGAGTAATTGTTTTGCAGTGTTATGCTCAAGTGTGAATACTTTGGCTGATTTAGATAAATTTGAAGATCGCATGGCTCTTACTCTCTGTAGTCTTGAAAATATATTTCCCCCAAGTTTCTTTGATGTCATGGAGCATTTGCCTATACATTTGGCAAATGAGATTTGTTTAGCAGGGCAGTAATCTATCGTTGGATGTACCCAATGGAAAGATATCTCCACATGCTTAAGCTTTATATGCGTAACCGAGCTCGTCCTGAGGCACAATTGCTAAAAATGTCCTTTTACAGGAATGCATGACTTTTTGTACAAGGTATATTGACGATAATGTGAAAACAAGTTCCAATCGGGTTGCAAGAAATGACGATAGAGGTGAACAATATGGTCGAGGATTGGAGAAAAGGGTAGAGGTTGAGCTTGATGATATCACATTCAAACAAGCACATCGATATGTGCTCGGAAACTTTGAGGCATTGACACCGTTCATCGAGTAAGTTAATTTTAACTAGAAACTTAAGTATATATGACTTGTGTTATAAATCGCTAATAATGGCTATCTTATTGGCAGAAAACACATTTCTGAGCTCAAGGCATTGTACCCCCACAACTCGCAAAAACATCTTGTTAATCGTAAACATAATGAGGAGTCTCATTTCCGTGCTGTGTCAGTTGACGCAGCACGAAAGCACGATAGATTCGTGATTAGCGCACTAATCACAAGAGCCTTCAAGCGAAGAACCCTAGAACACAATATACTGAAATCCACCAGCGATAATCTGGAATCCACCAGAAATTAAGAGAAAACTCTTGAAATTAAATATCAAAAACTAAGTTTTACAAAGCCATAAAAGATGTTTAAATACTCTCTCAAAACCCTAATTCAAACCCTAAAACGAAATAGAAAACTAAAGACTAAAATACCCTCCTTAAATGAAATTAAAATAGCAACAATAAAAACAACGCAAACATCAGCAACTATTTCCCGTTTGCGTGAGGCGCCCGCCTGGGTATCTTCATGCGCCTGCCTCGCCGGCAGAAGAAATCCCCCCCCGTTGAACCATCGAGAGGCGGCCGCCTGGCGGCCATTGAGGCGCCCGCCAGGGCCACAATCTTCTCCTGCATCAGTCACCCATTCTTCAAAAGAACTCGACCCCGAGTTCATATCCGATATTTGAAAGGAGCCATTCCATCGAAATAAATACTTTGAATAAATTAGCCCCTTTTGCAAGATTTGAGGTAAACCAATCTTGTCCGGATAAAACTTAAAACTATCCATCTCATCCACCCGTTGATCGTCCTTTTCAACCTCCCCATGATCAACAATAAAAATTTCATCGTATTTAAATTCTTTCGTCTCATCAATAACACCCACAACATAATCAAAAATTGATGGTGTATACCAAATAATACCACCCACATCTTCATTCATGGACTCAACATTCTTGTCCTCAGATACCGTCTTTTCTTCCTCGTCAGTGAATTTTGGCTCTTCCATCACAGGAAACTCGACTTTATTGTCTTCAATCTTTTCCTTTGCTTCAGTCAATGGAACGGCTGGACTTGGTATGTCTTCAGCTACCAGATTTTCTTCTTCATCAGTGCTTTTTGGTTCTTCAATTAGAGACAGTTCAATTTCCTTGTCCGCAGTTTTCTCTTCTGGCTCAGCCAAAGGGGATGCAGAAATCGGCAAATCCTCAACCTCTTCCTTGACTTGTTGAATGACTTTCTCTCCCTTGAAATCTTCGTTCAACGTGTTTGGATCTGGAGTTGATTTGGCTTCATCTATACGCCTAATGGCAACAGATTTTTTTGCCTCCAATCTCGAAATAACTACTTCTATCAAGTAATCAAGTCTGTCAGCGTTAATATCAATCTGCCTCCTATATTCTTGCTTAGTCTTTCGTTCAACCTCTGCGTCTTCCAAATCAAGCAATTGATATGCCCTTTGGAGATGTTGATTTTCCTCTCGTCGAGCTCGATCAAGATTATAATTAATTTTAACAAGAAGAGCATGGGTATCAGCAGTGTTACCTCCATTAATGGCCATCTTCTTCGTTAGATCAATCTGTGTAGGACGACGAACCGGTTCAACCTCCCTGTCTCTCTCGCCCCTACGATTTCGTTTAGCACGAGCATTGTGGCCTTGTTGAGCAGCCACCAACGCTGCAATCTGTGTTTCCAACGCGGCAATAGCGGTGGTTAAGCCATCGACATCTGCCTTTGTTGCTTGATCCCCCATAACGAATCAGCGATGAAAGACAGGTTAAGCCTGCTCTGATACCAACTGACGCAGCACGAAAGCACGATAGATTCGTGATTAGCGCAATAATCACAAGAGCCTTCAAGCGAAGAACCCTAGAACACAATATACTGGAATCCACCAGCGATAATCTGGAATCCACCAGGAATTAAGAGAAAACTCTTGAAATTAAATATCAAAAACTAAGTTTTACAAAGCCCTAAAAGATGTTTAAATACTCTCTCAAAACCCTAATTCAAACCCTAAAACAAAATAGAAAACTAAAGACTAAAATACCCTCCTTAAATGAAATTAAAATAGCAACAATAAAAACAACGCAAACATCAACAACTATTTCCCGTTTGCGTGAGGCGCCTGCCTGGGTATCTTCATGCGCCCGCCTCGCCGGCAGAAGAAATCCCCCCCGTTGAACCATCGAGAGGCGGTCGCCTGGTGGCCATTGAGGCGCCCGCCTGGGCCACAATCTTCTCCTGCATCAAAATGTTCTTTATAAATACCTTGATCATGTGACCATTGTCACATGTCAGACCAGAATTGGTATTCGTGTGAGCACTAAAATTTAGTGTAGATGGTTTATTTTTCCGACGGATTCTTATTGCATGTAACAGTTTTGAAGAGACCTCAGACCTCCACGTCATGTGTAACGGTTAGAGCAGCCCCCATGTGTAATGGTTAGAGCAGCCCCAAAATGGGCCATGTTAAGAAGATGTCACCCCTAGCGACATATAAGCCTTATCTCTTCAACTCGTCATTTTGATAAACTAGTGCTACACCCGTGCGTTAAACGCACGAATAAAAAACTATTTCAAAGAAAGTTAAAATTTTAAGAAATTACCCATGTATGAAATTATACTTAAAGATAAAATAGTAATTGTTAAGACAATGATTTTTCATAAATTGATGATAATGGTAATGAAATAATATTACAATTTTTAATACATTTCTTGTACACAACATTAGTTGTTATAACTTCAACATAAAGATACTTATTTTAGAAAAATAAGTATCAGGACGAAGATGAAAAATGCTAGATTTAGAAGTTATCATGAACACAAGTGGACACTCATTTCAGGTGGGGAGGGGGGAGAATAAATATCATCTTGCAGATCAGGATAAAGAAATGTTCAAGCAGCATCTGTCATGTTTTGAATAGTTCAGACCCATGCGATTATACATGTTTTAAAGAGTGTTTTGATGCAAGGAATATATATGACGATTGTTTTGAAACGGGAAAATATTGTGAACTAACCTATTGTGAATGTTTACATACTCATCCATTTCATCCAATATCTCTTCCTGCCAGAAAAACACGTCAGATTGATAAAATTCTGAATTGCCTGTGATAATTATCATCAAATGGGTGCACAATAGCTCCAGGTTGAGAGATAGCATCTGATGCACATACGATATGTATTTCCAATAAATCAAGCTTAACGTCAGCTAACAAGTAAGTGACAACCAAGTTCTCTTACCTATAATGCTTTACAGTCACAGTTTTGTTTCCTTGTATCCAGACTTTTAATAAATACTCGTAGAAGCTGCAATCAGAGTTAAACTTTAATAAAGCTTACAGAATTTGATAGTGTACTTATTCGCCAAACTCCATCATAATAGCTAGTCAGTACCTGTCCCCCATGGCTCCAAAAGTAATGGTAGAATGTGAGCTTGTTCCTCTATGTGGATTCAGGAAGACGGGAAGCAAACCATCAGAAGGAAAAGTCTTATTAAGCTCTAAAATAACGTTCTCTACCTGAAACATTAATGTAAACCACTAAGATTTATGTCAAAAGAATAAACTAAATGAGCCCCCAAGTCTAAGCTAGACAAACATGATAGGCAAAATCTTTTTACATAATTGATAGGGTGGGCATCTATTCACAAGACAAAGAAAAATATGCAAAGTTGATATTCAAAAGATATACCTTCTGCTGATTCTTCGGATCCCCTGTCCTTTGAGAAAGAGCAATGAACTCCAGCTGTTCTGTACCAGAATCTGCCAGGATACTATCACCCTGAAAAACAAACGAATACTTGATAAACTTAAATATAAGGCATGCAGTGAAAGCAATTTGTATGAGAATGAAATGAAAGAAATGGCAAAAGGGACCTAAAAATGGGCAAATAGTTGCTAAAAGCAACAAGTCTAAGGCAGCAGTATGAACACTAAATAAACACCGCCTGCTAGTTTGGAATACCCATACAAGTTTAAGAGTTGGTAGACAAGCTACGTTGAATAGTGCTCTGAATAGGCCAACGCAAATCTTACGTTGACTATAAAACTCGACTTATTCTAATACTTACACCAGTCCAACCAGGGTTGTGGGCATTCCCAAGAGCCAAGTTGATAATGCTGTAAGGTATGCCTGATGGTGTGTCCCAGGCTGGAAGTAGTCTATCAGCAATGTCTTTAGCCTTTTCAAGGAACACTTTTTCTCCAGAGAGGTCATATGCACTAAGAAGCCCACCAACAACTCTAGATTGTCCAAAAAAGACATGATCAATAAGCACGCGATAAGTTGTATACTTTGAAAAACAAAAAAATCCCATGTATGCTTAAAGCACAAAATATAAATATTTTTGAAAATAGGAAACCATGAGTAAAAAATCCCAACAACATAATAAACCTTACAAAGCAACCTTATTGTTGTCTCGAAGACACTAGCATCATAGTTCTTGTTGAAATCCAATGAATTTGCAACCCACCTGTCATGAATAGCGGAACATCAAACATGAAGCTCAGCTATAGTTTATAAAAGAAGTTATCAAAAGAGGCCAAATGAAACTATGCTGCTGCAGCTTGTTTTCCTAACTCTTAAAATTGAACGGGCAGCATGCATGACTTGTAGCCCTAGATTCAAATTCTGATATTCCTATTATTGAATTAATTAAAGCAAAATTGTCAAAGCAAAAGAACATGTAGACAGCATGAGGTATCTGGTACACATGAAGCTCCCAGCATGAACACTCAATAAAACCTAAAACTGATTTCACATGGGTATTTGAACTCACACGGGTATCAGTTCTTGACAAAGATGGAATCAAATAGGAGCAAAAGTTCATTCTCTGAGACATCAGTAATACTGAAAAGATCTTTATGATGTGGGGACGTTGTGCCTTATAAGTTAAACATCCAATTAACAACTTAAAGAGATTTATCTTAAGTTGGATCCAATTAGTACAATGAGATGCCTAGGGAAATAAATAATGATTCCAAAAAAAAAAACCAAGAAACATTTTGAACTGGTAAGGGGAAAATACAACATTTTAGTTATATTCTAGGTGCAAGATGAACAGAAAATAAAACAATGTACAGAAAAAACTAATGGATGGGAATTTGTAAAGAGACTCTGCAATGGACCATCCCAAGCATGAAAATTTAACAAAAATCAGTAGGTTTTTCCTTCTTTTTTAAATCATAGATTAATTCATTTTACTAATATAACCAAATACTCCCTAAATCCCTAAATGACTGTCTCTAGATAAATACGCAATCCAATCAACAACATGATTTAGGAGCAGTAAATTGAACGACGATCAGTACACATATAATAGCAAATGAAATAATTACACTTCCACAAAAAATTAAACCTAATTTTTAGATTGACAGAGTAATACAGAACGATCATAAATCCACCTGCTTCGCGTGAAGGGTCGACATGAAACAATGTGTTCAAGGAGTTGACGTCCAAAAAATTAAACCTAGAAAAAAGAACCCCTAAATCTTAATTTATAAACTAAAATTGAAATTGTAGCCCTAAACTGAAAGTTCTGAGAGTATTTACCATTTAAATGGCAAGGGAGAAAGAGAGCAGCGAGTTGGACTCCGAGTCAAGACCTTGGTAGTAGTCGTTTGTGCCGTTGTGATCTTCTGAAACAAACCCTATATAGCCATGGCAAATGAGAGAAGAGAAAAGCGAGCGAGAGAGAGAGAGCGCGGCTCCATGGAAGAAGAGAGAGGGGCGGCGACCATGGCAGAAGAGTGGAGGAGGCGACGAAGGTGTTTTTTTTTTTTTTTCTTTAAAGAAGGGGATCAACACATTTCACCGCTCCCCCTTAATGCACTTCAGAGAGGCGCCTAGCTATGCTAGGGAGGGCAATGTCATTCCCTCTAACTACTGGTGGGGGAATCGAACTCATGACCTCCAGGTTGGAAGCCATGAACTGCAGCTGGGTTCTGTCATGCTCATGCATGACGGGCTGAGACGAGGCGACGAAGGTGTTGTTGCAGCAGAGGCGGGGAGGAGGGAGCGGCGCTAGAGAGGGAGTAGAGAGAGACGGAGAAGAAAGCTTGTATAATGGAATATGAAAGAACTCAGAATAATTATTTCGTAGAATTTTTTTTCCGGTTATTAGGGGTATTTTTGGGTTTACGAATATCGAAAGGGGTGTACAAAATTACTGATCTTCTTAAGGGAATGAATCTGATCTTTATTTGGTTCAAGTACTTGTTTGAACGGAAAAAAATGGGTGTACTGAAGTACTTTGCACATCGGCTTTTATTTAGTTATAAATGTGTCCATGAAATGCATGTCGCCGACTTGATCTGGCGTTGTGGACTTAAGCTCCCAAATTACAAGGCAAATTGTCCTCAGGCGAGATCTTAGGTGGGCCGGACCACTAACTCTCTTGGATATAGTATACTATGTTGCTTTTAGCAGGATGAGAATAGCATGATGAGAAGAACTCTCTCTCTCTCTCTCTCTCTCTCTCTCCCCGTGCTATAATAAACATAGGTTGACTTAATAATGTTAATAATAATATATATACAAATATGTAATTTTCTTATATTATTATAAAAGTGTATTGAAATTATTTTATTTTTCAAAAATAAATTAATTATTTTATGTACCAAAAAAAGAAAAGAAAAAGAAAGTAGAACCTAGTTTGAAGTTTGAACAATGATTAGGGTTGTGTTTTATTAACCTGACATTTAATCCAAATCTCGTCTTACAGCACATATTAATGGGCCTGGGCCGTTTAATAAAACACAACACTAATCATTGTCACCATCTTCTTTGTTTGCTGCTTTCTATATTTTCCTCCTTCCGTCCGTACCAGAGGAAGGATTAATAGTCTCGTTTGCACGAAAATTAAGAAATAACAAAAGAAATAAATAAATAATTTCAAATGGGTAAATATCAGAGGAGAGAGAGAGTCTAAGTCAATAAACCAGCCGTTTTTTTTATAATTATGTAAATATTATAAGGGCATTTTTTTCAATAAATCAACTGGTTTTTTGGTACTTATGTGAATATTATAATGAATCATTTATCCAAAATACTGTTTAAAATTTTTCATTTTTGAAGTTAACTCTTATTCTGCAACAACAGATTAAAAATGAAAAAATAGTGGTCTTACTCCGACACAGAGGGAGTACTGTTAGAATATTATCACTTTAGTGATAATATTTATGTATATATTGTCTATATTTACTTTCCTAGTTTCTAGCAATTGTGAGTGTATAGATAGAAAATAGTTCACAGTGATTATCCTTTTCTTATTCACGTTTGTAAACATTGTATATATTGGTATTCAAAGGAATAACAATTCAAGGAAAATACTATCACTCTTTATGGTATCACGAGAGATCTAGGGCAAATCTTTCGCTGCGCCTCCCTCCGTGACCTAGGTCGGTATTCTCCTTCCCGTTCCGTGTCTTCTCTCCCCCTTTCTTTCTCAATTCCTAGCCATGTCAGGTTCTCGAGGTCCTCTTCACCCGGCCATAGCAGTCACAAATATCAGGAATAGCATCACCGTTACTCTTGAACTCGAGAATGTGCAATATACAACATGGTCAGAAGTTTTCAAAGTCCATGCTCGATCTCTCCAGGTCCTTCATCATATTGTCCCGCCCACGACAGAAAGAAAGGAACCCACCACGGCTGAGGAAATCGAGTTGCACGACACTCTGGATGCAAAGGTGCTAGGTTGGATCTACGACACTATTTCTCCAAACCTTCTCAACACTATCTTAGAACCAGGTCAGACAGCGATGGAAGCATGGGATACCTTGAAGGACATCTTCGAGGATAACAAAAACTCCCGCACGGTTAGCCTTGAGCAGGAGTTCACATCCACGCTTATGGAAAACTTTTCTTCAGCATCAGCCTATTGCCAGCAGTTGAAACAGATCACGGATCAGTTGAAGAATGTTGGCTCACCGGTTGGGAATGATAGAATGGTATTGCAGATGGTGGCAGGCCTGACAGGAGCATATAATGGGGTAGCTACGCTTCTCCGTCAAAGTAGTCCTTTTCCTAAATTCCATCAAGCTCGTTCCATGCTTATTCTTGAGGAAACGAGACTACAAAAGAAGGCGTTCACGTCTTCTGCCTCGGCTATGGTGGCTCGTGAATCACCACCATCATTCTCGGGTATGTCTCCGACACCATCTCCCTCACCCAATAATGGCGATCAGAAAAATCGTAGTTCTGGAAAGAAGGGCAAGGGTAATGGTAAAAATGGGTCATCAGGTTCGAATGGTTTCAAATCAGGTGCGGCTCCGAATAAACAGGGGAATGGGCACAAACAGTTTGATGGGTCCTCATCTCCTTGGCCTGGACAGAATTAGCGGAATGGACAGGGGCAGACTGCTTGGGGCGGAGCTTGGAATTGGCCGTGGACAGTACCTCCTTGCCCATACCCGACGGCGCCCACACCTTGGCCTAGGAATCCAGCCACAGTCGGTCGACAACAGCAAGGGGTTCTTGTCTCTAGGCCACAGGCATACATGGCTTCTTCCAACTCTCCTTCGCCAACGGACATAGAAGCTGCGATGCACACCTTGAGCATGGCTCCTCCTCCGACGAACTGGCTCATAGATTCAGTCGCCAAGTCTCATATGACGTCCTCGTCAGGTACTCTTACACCCTATTTTAATTTGAGCACGCATCATGGCATTATTGTTGGAAACGGTCATTCGATTCCTATTAAGGGTTATGGGCATTCTAGTTTAACTATGTCTCATCCCTATCTCCGTCTAAATAATGTTCTCCATGCTCCTCATATAATTCAAAACCTTGTGTCGGTTAGAAAATTCATTACTGATAACTCAGTTTCCGTCGAATTTGACCATTTTGGTTTTTCTGTGAAGGATTTCCTGACGGGGACTCAACTCATGAGATGTGACAGTCGGGGGGATCTTTATCCTGTCACGAGTCAAAAGTCTTCCGATTCCCAATTTGCTTTTGCTGCTTCTTCTCCGAATTTATGGCACGAACGTTTGGGGCACCCCGGCATTCCTGTGATGTATTCTCTTTTCAAGAATAAATTTCTTAATGCTAGTAGGTCTAAAGTTAAACATGTATGTCAATCTTGTTCACTAGGCAAACATGTAAAACTTCCTTTTGATGATTCTACTTCAAGTACGTTATTTCCTTTTAATATAATACATAGTGACTTATGGACTTCTCCGATATTGAGTTCTTCTGGGCATCGATATTATTTACTTTTTTTGGATGATTATTCGCGTTATTTATGGATTTTTCCTTTAGCTCATAAGTCGGATGTGTATCCCCCATTTTTAACTTTTCGCACTTTTATCAAAACTCAATTCGAACGTAACGTTAAAACATTCCAATGTGATAATGGACGTGAATTTGATAATAAGCATTTTTGGTATTTTGGTAAACAACATGGGCTCTCTCTTAGTCTCTCTTGCCCATACACATCTCCTCAAAATGGAAAAGCCGAACGAAAAATTCGTACAATAAATAACATGGTTCGTACAATAATGACTCATGCCAATATTCCTTCTAATTTTTGGCATCATGCCATTCATATGGCAACATACATGCTTAATATTCTTCCCACTTCGTCTCTTAATTTTATCTCTCCGCTCCAAGTCTTGTATCTTAGAGCACCCTCGTATTCACACCTTCGTGTTTTTGGATGCTTGTGTTACCCGTTGATCCCATCCACCACCATCAACAAACTTCAAGCTAGATCATCACCATGTGTCTTCTTAGGTTACCCCGCTAACCATAGGGGGTACAAATGCTATGACTTTGCATCTCGAAAAATCATCATATGTCGCCTTGTTATATTCGATGAGAATCGTTTTCCATTCTGTTATACGCACAAAACTACTCCTACTGCATATGATTTCTTGGATGATGATCTATCTCCGCTTGTGTGGGACACTCTGTCCAATTCGGACCAGCCCACTTCAGCGGCCCATCCCACTTCAGTGGCTGCCTCTCTCACGGCAATCCACTCTCCAGCCATTGCTCCCTTGGCTCCTTCTTTGTCTGGGCCGGCCCAAGTTCCTACATCCCCCATTTCTCATAACTCTACTCCTAGGCCCACTGCCATGGATGCCCCATCTGCTTCTGTGCCTTTGACTCGTGGTCCTGTTACAAGTAGTCAACTCGAAATTTTTAAACCTAAGATTCCCTTCAATCTATACACTGCAGTTTCCAAATCACCAATTCCAAAATCCCCTATTCATGCTCTTAATGATCCTAATTGGAAGATGGCAATGCATGATGAATATAATGCCCTTATTGAAAATAGGATGTGGGAGTTGGTGCCCCGTCCATCTCATGCTAAGGTTATCCGTTCTATGTGGATTTTTACTCATAAAGACAGGGCCGATGGAACGTTTGAAAGACACAAGGCTCGACTTGTGTGTGATGGAAAAACATAACACATTGGTATAGATTGTGGCGAGACTATTAGCCCGGTAGTCAAACCGGCTACGATACGGACTGTCTTGAGTTTTACAGTTTCACAGAAATGGGCATTGCATCAACTTGATGTTAAGAACGCATTTTTGCATGGTGATTTGAATGAAATGGTATACATGTATCAACCTCTTGGTTTTCGTAGCAAAAGGTTTCCTGATTATGTGTGTTCACTTAAGAAGTCGTTGTATGGGCTTAAACAAGCACCCCGAGCTTGGTACAAGCGCTTCGCGGACTATGTTACTTCTTTGGGGTTTGTTCAAAGTCACTGTGATAGCTCTCTATTTGTGCTCCAGGATAATGATATTATGGCTTATTTGTTAGTATATGTGGACGACATAATTCTGACAGCTTCTTCCAAGACGGTGTGTTCTAAGATTATTTCCTCACTGAGTACCGAATTTGCCATGAAGGATTTGGGCAATCTTAGTTCATTCTTGGGTATTACCGTATCTCACCATCCTGGATCCATGTTTCTTTCTCAGCGGAAGTATGCTTTGGAAATCATTGATAGAGCCGGCATGACTTCCTGTAAGTCTTGTTCTACTCTAGTGGATACCAAGCCAAAGTTGAGTGCACATACAAGTCCTCCATTTGATGATCCGTCCCTGTATAGAAGCCTCGCCGGGGCACTTCAATACCTGACGTTTACAAGGCCGGACATTACATACGTCGTTCAGCAAGTGTGTTTGTTTATGCACGATCCTCGCGAGGAACATATGCACGCCTTGAAGCGAATGCTTCGGTATATTCAGGGTACCTGTGACTATGGTTTACAGTTATTTGCTTCATCGACTTCTTCTTTAGTCTCTTTTACAGATGCGGATTGGGGAGGGTGTCTAGACACGAGACGTTCTACTTCGGGGTATTGTGTGTTCTTGGGGTCTAATCTCCTTTCTTGGTCCGCCAAACGACAAGATACCATCTCTCGATCTAGTGCAGAAGCGGAGTATCGGGGTGTAGCAAACGTCATTTCCGAGTCTTGTTGGCTTCGGAATTTGATTTTGGAACTTCACTGTCCCATAAAGCAAGCCACTTTGGTTTTTTGTGACAACATAAGTGCGGTATATCTTTCGGGCAACCCGGTTCAACATCACGGACAAAGCATATTGAAATGGACATCCATTTTGTGCGTGTCAAGGTAGCTCGGGGTGAAGTTCGTGTGCTTCACATTTCGTCTCGACATCAAGTGGCTGACATCTTTACGAAGGGACTTCCTTCGGTTCTATTTCTTGATTTTCGGGATAGTCTAAATGTGAGGTTACCTCCCGTTTAGACTGCGGGGAAGTGTTAGAATATTATCACTTTAGTGACAATATTTATGTATATATTGCCTATATTTACTTTCCTAGTTTCTAGCAATTGTGAGTGTATAGATAGAAAGTAGTTTACAGTGATTATCCTTTCCTTATTCACGTTTGTAAACATTATATATATATATTGGTATTCAAAGGAATAACAATTCAAGGAAAATACTATCACTCTTTAATTTTTGTACAATATTCCATCTTTAAGGATATACGTAGTGCTATAATATAAATTCCATAATTCACTTTGCTATGTGTTCGTAATTATTTTATTATCATTGGCTATCACTCTGTGATGATGTGTATCCGAAAATTTTCCCATTTTTTGTTTGAAAAAAATCAACGAAAACGGAGTCGCCACGCCATTTTAATTTTGAGGGCCAAAACTTTGAAAAAAGCCCGAGATCAGAGATTTAGGTTCGGAGTTCATGTTACGCGTCGGGAAGGACGTTAGTGTGCACCCGACGCGCCTCGTAAAACGAGTCTTCCAAGCTGAAAATCATTTGTGTGTGTGTGTGTGTGTGTGTGTGTTTTGGCCAAAATAAGTTGAAACTCAGAAAAGTAAAAATTGGGATATCTTTTTAAGACTTTAAACTGATCCCATGATTTTTTGGAAGATTTTTGGATTGAGATTTGGTACTCAAAAGACCTTTTGAAGTTGAGAGCCATTTCTGCCAGAATGAAAAAGGCAGTGGACCTTTGATTTTGAAATGGATTCAAGGGTCTTAAAACTTCATAATCTGGATAAACTCAGAGAATGAAAGTTGTTCTAGACACCTTAAATAAAGTTTGTGCGAAGGAATTTTCCATTTTGGAGAAGATTTGAAGGGTCAAAACCTTCTGGAAACCTCAGATATGAGATCTGGATTCCCAGAAGCTGATGAACTAGCCTCTGAAAGAAAATTTGAAAAGAGGAGTTTTACTCACCCAAAAAATAAAGTAAAAATATCTCTGGAAATCTCTGGATGTTGGCTACAAAAAGTATTTTGTAGTCAACACCAAATTCCAAGTTCATCTGTGTCCAAAAATTAAGACCATGGACTGAGGTCTGAGAAAATTGCTACTGGACAGCAACTTCTCAAGAAGGAGAATATGATTAAAAGGGGGGTTTTGCATCCATGCTTGTCCCCATTTCCCTAGGTTTTGGTTAGTGATCACTAGACATTTTAGTGGTGAATCAACTATACCAAACCATCCTTGGGGTACATTAGGACTAAGCATTTCATTTGCTTGGGAAGGGGATTTTTATCCTTTGAAAATGAGATTTTATGCTTGAAAATGGTTTTTAGGGTTTTGAAAATGAGTTTTCTTTGTAAGAAAGTAAGAAAACTTGAAAATAATTTTGATCTTTGTAGAAGATCATCCATGGAGATGGTCTTCCATGGTGATCTTCTTAGATCTAGAGCAAGAAGATGAAAGAACTACATTTTGTAGTTTGAAGATGCATGCATGGATGAGATTTAGGGTTAGGAAGAGGAGGGTTTACCAATCTTCCTTGTGTTCTTGAGTGTTTTGCTTGAGTGTATAAGTGTTTAGGGCTTTAATATGAGAGTGAGTGGATGAGCATGAGTTGGGAAAGATTGGAGAGAAAATGGTGACAATTCAAGTGAATTCTCACTGTTTTCTCTCTATATTTCGCCAGAAGTTCGGTGCAAAATGTGTTGTTCCTCCTTATTTTTGTGACTGGAGGGCTCAATTTATAGCCCTCTGGAAATTGCAAAGATGTCCGCGCGGATGGGACTGCTTGGCGTGCACTGTTCATTAAATGCAGCTCCAGCTTTGGACAAGAAGAATATTTCTTTTCAAAATTCAAATTAATGGCCAGCTTTTTGTTTCCAGCCATTGCTATATTTGGTTTTCTTCTTTTGTTTTGCTTTTTGAGATTCTTTTTGAGGTTTAGCCTTAAATAACAATGCCCATTTTACCCTCACTTTGTTAGAAAAGTTAGGATTGTTAGGAATTGTTAGAAATGTTATAACTTTCGTTAATTTTCTAACGAAAATTCTAACAAGCTCAAATTGGAGCACTTACACACTCCCAACATCCTATAATTATAATCACACTTTTTAATTAACAGTTAATTTGATTGATTATTGATTAATATTATAAGAACAATAATTATTTCAATAAAATTTAAAATTTATTATTGATACCCGTTAAGAATACTATTTTAAACGGTATAAATCGATGTACGAACTTGGATCATTGCCGAGCAAATTCCAATGGATTTGGCTCAAAATATAATTTATACAAGTCTCAATTACGACAAGTGGAGTGGGGTTTTCCTACCTTTGCTCGTCATTCCCACTATGTCGACCTAGACATAACAGAACGAATAATGACCAATGCACAACAATTATATCTGCCGACGAGACACAACTCTCATATACCGAGCAAGACATCCAGTAAGGCCGACCTATGCCTCATTAAAAGACGAGGAACTCCCTGATCGGTCATCAACAAAGCAAGAAAATGGGCTTTTCTATCCTCACCACTCTCTTACTCGGCATCAAATAGGGCCAACCAAAGATTACATGCCGAGGAGCTCGCCTCTAAGGCGCATATGCAGAATATTGCTACCTAATCCTACTAAAAAAAGGATTGTGGGTAGTTATAACCTCATTAGAATTATAATATCCTCACACATGAACTCCTATTCAACATGAATTCTACAATGCTATTTTTATAAATACAAGCCATAATTCACATTATTTTGATAACACATCTTTTGATTCTAACTATTGTCAATTGCTTTATCTCTCTAAAAATAAATACTTACTCTCACGCCGGAGGGCATTCGCCGGTGAATCCCCGACCTAGTTTACGTGTTTGTTATTCCTTTTCAGTCTATTCAATCATCCAAGATACAACATGCTGCTGGATTTGGGCTGATCCAAACGTTTTTGGCATCATCAGTTTGGTTCCATTGCCGGAAAACGATTCGTATCATCCGTTGAATAGATTGAAAAATTCTGCTCCACTCTCCTAATTCTAATGGAATACGGAAATACTGCTAGTGTTACTCCTGATCTGGATAGTATTCATGTGGAAGAGACTCATGGCAACACTAGGACTGCTTTTCCTTTTCCCAATGGGGAACTGCCTCCTCCTCCGCTATTGATTGATGGGGTCCCGCCCCTATTAATGAATCTACGTTCTAGGGGACATCCAGTGATCAAGGTAGTACTGACTAATCCTCCTCGTCGTCGGCACTGAGGAAGGCCTGCTGGCAGCCAGACGACGCAGAACGCCGCCAAAGGGGGAACTGGAGCCTCCCCTAAACAGATTGATCGCAGAACTCTATTGCATCAACAAATGGAAACTTTGCAACGCATTTATGAAACACAAAATGCCTTAATACAATTGGAGCCCGAGCACTCCCTGGCTGAATTCATGAGGCCTACAAGGACTAGAATTCCCTTGGAGGGGAAAGTTATCCTGACAGGCGTGGTAGTCGGGGGAATAGAGAAAATCTTCATCCTGGCCAACATCCCCCTCATCATGGCATTGCTGGTAGATTCAAGCAAAACCCCCCAAGATGTCCATCCTCGTCATAAGGCACGTGGTCATGGTAACACGAGAAACGAGGTAGACTTGAGAAGTCATTTGAACCACCAAAGGGAACAGGAGGTTGATTTTGCTGACTTGAGAGCAAGACTTAGTCAGGCAAGGCAAAAATCCCCTTATCATCGTAACCCCTCTCCTTGACATAGAAGTTCTCCTTGGAACAGGAACCCTGCTCGTACTAGGAGCCCTCCTCGTCACAAGACTCCTCCCCATTCAAAAATTCACAGGACTCCTCCCCATTCAAAAATGGCACCTAGAAGGGACAGAGCACCATCTGAACATGGGGATAATCACCAGGAACATGTGAAACATAGTAAGGTGAATGGGCACAAAAACAAAGAAATGACCCACCGTAGCTCTCATATTAGCTCAGGGATCGATGCAAAAGAAATTCTACTCTTGAAAAAGAGACTAGAGGAAATGGAAATGGGGAGGAAGGAAGTGGATGATGATGATAACAGTGCCACTCGTCCTTTCTCCCAGCGTATTAATGATCTACCTCCCAATCCAGCTCTTAAAATCCCAAATTTTGAAAAATATGCGGGAATCACAGACGTACTGGACCGTGTGCAAAGTTTTGAATCCACTATGACCCTTCTCACCAAGGCAGATGATATTCTTTGCAAGGCCTTCGCGAGTACCTTCTCCAAAACAACTTTGTCCTGGTTTCGTGATCAAAAGAAGGGAAGCATTGATAGCTGGAAATTATGAGGAGGAAATTCCAGGATCACTTTGCTACAGCTGGAAAGAGAAAGAAAATACTGATAGATCTTGCTAACATTGAGCAGGGGAATAATGAAACCACTCTGAGTTATTATAATCGATTCAGAGCCATGGCAGACCAAGTAGAGGAGAGCCTGACTGACCGGGAGGTGATTGTTTGCTTTAACTCCGGACTGAGATCCGGACAATTGATCTATGAACTTTCTGCCAGAGAGCCTAAGTCAAATTTTGATCTGTACAACGTGGCTTACGACATATCAATGGCAGAAGAGAAAAGCAAAAAGAGGTATGAGAAACCAGAAGCAGAGGTAGCTTCCACCAACCATGCTTCAAATGGAAGTGGCTACAAGGGGAAGAATAGAACTCGGACTACTAAAAAAGCCGAGGTTTTTACCCCCCCCTCACGAAACCTATCACATAAATTATGCAGTTGGGGAATCTACCAAATCCCCAACCGCTCGATGAAAGAACAAAGTACACCCGTGTCAGCTCCTAGTATTGTGCCTTACACAAAGACCGCATACACGACATGGAAAATTGCATTTCCCTCAAGAGAATGATCCAGAGATGGGTAGACGAGGGAAAGCTAGATCGCTACGTTATGAGAAAAGATAGCAAGCGAAAAAGAAAGGATGACGACGATGATGACAAAGATGATGAAAGAGAAGACATACCTCATAGAGCCAAGCTCAATGTTATAAGAGAGGAGACTGTTTCCAACAAAAAATTGAAAAACCAGATACACGAGCTAAGTAAGGTCTATCACATCCCCGCCTGGATTCATAAGGAAGAGGAAGTCATTAGCTTCTTTCCTAATAATCTAGCCGGAAGTCGCGCGGCTCGCGAACAACCATTGGTGATCAAAGGGAGGATTTACAACTGTGAATCAGAGAGACTCCTCATAGACTTGGGGGCCTCCCGAGACATTCTTTATTATTTTACCTTCCAGAAGATGATTCTGAAGGATTGCATGCTAGAACCATACTCTGGAAGACTAAAAGGCTTCACCAATCACAAGGTTAGTGCCATGGGGACAATTGACTTATTGATGGAAGTGGGTGAACATCCCTTCCGAGCAGAGGACACAGTAACATTCGTGGTCATGGATCTGGCAAGTGACTACCATGCCATCATAGGTATTCTGAGTCAAGGCAAACTTGGGTTGGCCGCCTCCCTCCCTCACCGAGTTAAATTCCCTACTCGTGCTGAAGTCGGATGTGTGAGGGCGACCCCCAAAAATTTCTTGGAGCATGTAATGAGGAGCATAAAAACATTTAGAATGGTGAAGGTAGACACGCCAGAGGATAATCTGAAAATCTCTAAGTCTATAAAGACTACCAACACCAGTTCCAGGCTGAATCTGATTTTTGAAGCAGAGGATGAGGGCCACATGATACTAGATATCCATGAAAACAATAACACATTTCTGTTCGGGGGCCAATCCTGACTTGAGACAAGGAGAGCTACCGGACGTAGACGAAATCGTGGAGATGGAAGACCTAGACATAAATGGTGAGGAAGGTAGAAGGCTTAGAGAAATAATCATCGAAACTCTGCAATTTCGAGACGATCAAAAGATGGAGCCCGTGGACGAATTGGAGGAAATTATGCTCAATCCTGATTATCCAGAGCATAAAATAAAAATCGGGGGACAGCTTTCCCCGAAAGAAAGGGAAGAGATCATCACCTTCCTGAAAAATAATCTGGATGTATTCGCCTGAAAGGTCGAGGATATGAGGAGGAAGAGATAGCTATGCACAAGTTGGAAGTTGACCTATCTGCTAAACCTATCAAGCAAGCCCGACGAGTTTTTTCCAACGATAAAGACAATGCAATCAAGGAAGAAGTGCAGTAATTACTAAGTGTTGGAATCATCAGGGAAGCAACCTACCCTGTTTGGTTGGCCAATGTTGTGATGGTCAAAAAACATAAAAGGAAGTGATGAATGTGTGTAGATTTCACAGATCTCAACAAATCTTGCCCGAAGGACAGTTACCCTCTCCCCAGAATTGATAACTGGTAGACTCTATAGCTGTACACAGAACTCTCAGCTTCCTATATGCCTTCTCTGGTTATCACCAGATAAAAATGGCTGAGGAAGACATTGAAAAAACAGCCTTTCAGGCAGTTGGAGGAATTTATTGTTACACCATGACGCCTTTCAGGCTCAATAATACGAGCGCAACCTACCAGCGCATGGTTAACAAAGTCTTTGGGGAACAGATAAGACGTAACATGGAAGCATACATAGACGATATGGTCATCAAGACTAGGAGTGACAGTCACATCCTATGCTTGGAAGAAAATTTTGACATCCTACGAGCAAACAACATGAAACTAAATTCAAGTAAGTGTGTGATAGGGGTGACAGCCAGAAAGTTCTTAGGCTTTATGGTATCACAAAGAGGAATTGAGGCAAACCCATAAAAAATTAAAGTCTTGATTGACATGAAAGAACCTACTAACATCAATGAGGTTCAAAGCTTGAACAGAAGAATAGCTGCCCTTGGAAGATTCATTGCAAATTCTGCGGAAAAATTGTTGCATTTCTTCAAAGTATTGAAGAGGACCAAGAGCTTCTCCTGGACATCTGAATGCTATGAATCATTCAAACAGTTGAAGGAGTACATGGGATCCCCTCCTTTTTTGAGCATCCCTGTAATGGGAGAAATGCTATATGTTTTCCTAGCAGCGACCAGGCCCGGCCCTGCTATGAGACGGGTGAGGCCGTCTCCTAGGGCCTCCGAATTTTGTCCAATTTTAAGGGCCCCAAAATTTATGTTTTATTATATATATATATAAAGTTTACAAAATGTACACATCAAGAAGCTTTGTTGTCATGGTAATGCAGATTGCATAAAATCCTAGTTAACAACTTGGTCCAAGTTCGAGCCTTAGCGTAGACATATTTTTTTCTGCAAGGGAAGTCCCAATCTGGGCTTCTCAGCCCAAAACCAGCAGAATCCCAGTAGAATCCAGCCCTAAGCCAAATAGTTTGCCTAGGGCCTCAAAATGTACAGGGCCGGCCCTGGCAGCGACGGACAACGCAATAACTGCGGTACTAGTCCGGAATGAAGGAACCACTCAGAAGCCTATCTACTATGTAAGTAAGGCATTATCAGAAGTGAAGAGCAGATACTTCAAGGCAGAGAAGATAGCCTGCGCCTTAGTCATAGCGTCAAGGAAGCTACGATCATACTTTTTTGCACATCCCATAACTGTGTACACCAATGCACCCCTGAAGAAAATCTTGCATAAGTTGGATTGCTCAGGACGTCTCCTTAATTGGTTTATCGAGCGATATCAGATACCAACCTAGGAAGACACTCCTAGCACAGCCTCTGGTCGATTTTATGGTTGAAACCACCTTCATAGGTGAGCACGATCCCACCTCCCGTAAGCGCAAAAACCCTGCAGGGGAAGAACCGACCATCGAGCTCCCATCCAACTGCTGGGTCATATACACAGATTGTTTAGCTACTAAGGAAAAAAGCAGAGCTGAAATTGCACTAGCAAGCCCTGAGGGAGAGCATACCATCCAAGACATAATCAGATTCAAGTTCCCTGCTTCCAACAATAAAGTTGAGTACGAGGCCCTGATATCTGGCATAGAGTTGGCTTCCTTCTATATAGCAACTAAAATTGTCGCCTTCTGTGATTCCCAACTCGTATTCAAGTAGATAAAGGGTGAGTATAACACTCAACATCCCACACTTACGAAGTATAAAGACCTCGTCCTAGACATGACGAAAAAGCTGATTTTTTTATAAATAAGTCAGATAGAAAGGGCGGATAATCAAGTGCCAGATGTTCTATCTAAACAGGCAACTATTGACGTGGTGGATCCCGACTCTAACCCACTCATAGTCTTCGCCGAAGAACCTGCCTACGAAAGACTACGAGTAATGCTCCTAGATAGTGAGGAGAAGTGTTGGATAAATGACTATATGGATTTCACTGAAAAGAATAAACTCCCAAATGATGAAGCACGTGCTAGACTTATCAAGAAGAAGTCAGTAAGGTTCACAGTGCTGAACGAAATTCTCTACAGAAGATCATTCACAAAGCCCCTGCTGAGGTGCGTCTATGATAAGGAAACATAAAATCTCTTAGCAGAAATCCATGAAGGCATTTGCGGTGGTCACCTGGGGGCCAGAACTTTAGCTGACAAAATCATTACGCTAGGTTACTACTGGCCAAACCTGAGAGATGAAGTGTGACAAATGACAGAGATACTCTGACATTTCTAGAGTTCCAGCAGTGGAGCAGACTCTCATAATTCCTACGTGACCATTTGACATGTGGGGAATCCATATCATCGGACGGACCCTTTCCCCCTCCCCCCGCCCGAGGTAATTGCAAGTATGTGATCGTGGCAGTCGACTACTTCTCCAAGTGGATAGAGGCAAAGGCCTTAGCCAAAATAACCGAGGAGAATGCAATCAACTTCGTTCACGTCTTCATTTGCTGCTGCTTTGGGGTTCCACACACTATTATCTCAGATTATGGTCTCCAATTCTCTAAGGCATTCACAGAAGAGCTGAATAGACTAGGAGTCAGACACATCAAGTCATCAGTGAGCAGACCTCAATGCAACGGGCAAGCGAAAGCATTCTACAAGCTATTGCTTACAACCCTAACTAAGAACCTTGAATGGAGTGATGGTAGATGGTTGGACGAAATTCCTTTAGCCTTGTGGGCAGTTCGCACAACTACCCGGGGTCCAATCAGGGAAACCCCATTTGCACTAACCTTCGGTTCTGAGGTCATGGCACCAGCTGAGATGGCTATCCCTACAACGAGAAACTCTAACTATGATGAGCAAGTCAACAAGGTCAACAGGCTCCTAGACCTATACCTAGTAGATGAAAGAAGACTAGCTGCTCAGATGAGAATGGTGAACTACAAGCAATTAACCAAAGCCTATCATGACAAAAGGGTCAACAAGAGAGTATTCTAAGTCGGAGATTGGGTACTTAAAAAAATTGAAGCAACTGACAGAAAGGCAGAACAAAACAAGCTCTCCCCAAAATGGGAAGGCCCCTACATTATCACTCAATTTATCAGAGAAGGGACCTACAGAATGAAGACTCCAGATGGACAAAAGTTGAAACATCCATGGCATTCTGATTATCTACGAAAGTATTATCATTAGTTGAAAGTCAGTTTCATGTAATAGATTAATACTTGTTAGTCTTTTTCTTTATTTTCAAGTGAAATAGGATTTTAGTTTGATGTAATCAGTTTCAGTTAATAAAGATCCAATTTTTATCAACAAAAATGACTACAAAGACAAATGACGAGCAGAACCTCCTCGGCATCAAGGGATAAACTCCCACCAATTTACCTAATACCTATGACCGAACGACCCTCCTCATAATAGAGAGGTAAAACATTAAAAATTACCCAAGACCTATGACCAAACGACCCTCCTCGGCATAGAGAGGTAAAACATTCAAAAATTATCTAATACCTACGTCGAATGACCTTCATCGGCATAGAGAGATAAAACCTAAAAATTACCTAAGACCTATGCCGAGCGACCTTCCTCGGCATAGAGAGGTAAATCATCAAAAATTGCCTAATACCTATGACCGAACGACTTTCCTCGGCATAAAGAGGCAAAACCTCAAAACAACCTAAGTGTTATGCCGAGCAGCCCTCCTCGTTTAATAAAGCAAACTTGCAAATTGTCCCAGTGCTTAGATCGAACGAGCTTCCTCAGTTTATGAACTATATATCAATGACGAGGAGACCTTCCTCGACTTCTCAATATAAGTTTTACACTTATACAAATATTCATTCAACACACATTCCAATATACAGTCAGTCAAGTCAAAAGTAATTCAAATGAAAGCAATAAAGTAAAGCACGACGACGAATAATTAAGAGAAGACATTTCATTGATATAAAAGTTGAAGTCAAGTTGGCCTGTTCTATTACATCAAAACAAAATAACAAATTTTTAAGTCTGATCATCCCTACTAAAAAGTTCATCTTGATCGGCATCAACGGGGGGAATGTTGACCTGGCCGGCTTGAGCTTCCTCGGCTTGAACCCCCTAAGTTGGCTCCTCCACGACATTAGCCTCCTCGTCTTCTCCATAGCTCAGCCCATCGTCCTCAATCCTCTCAATTAAAGTGTGGATATTTCGTGGATCGAGAGTAGGAGAGACCCAAGCAGGACGGCCGTCCTGAGCATCAATAGAGGCAATCACCTTAAGGACATTGCCTGAGAAGGGAACAATGTGATGTAGAGACCGGGTAACCTCATCGTAGGAATCCTGGCATATCAGCCTAGCAAGCACCTATAGGTCAAGGTTGAGAGACAGATCCACCATAACCCTCCTGGCCAAGTGTAAATACCCATCCGAGTACATTGTGGACGTTTTCTCAGTCACTGCTTGTTTAAAAGCCGAGCTGGCTTTATAACGAGCAATGACACTTGCCTTCCTAGATGGGATGCTTGCCTCCAAGTCTTTTAATAGGGCAACAGCGTCCTCGACTTCTTTCACGGCCTCCATCCTTTGCCTCTCCAGCTCGGCCTCCCTCACATTTGGCAGTCTCCTTAGCATGGGTTAATTCCGCTTTGGCAACCCTTTCTTCTTCCTCGGCTTTTGCCTTAGCCGTTTTGTAGGCATCAGCATCAGCACGGAGGTTCTTTAGAAGCTCCACGGCCCTCTTCAGATCGACTTTATCTTTTTCAGCCTGTTTCTATAGCTTTTGCTCATGGACCCCAGCCGCCTTAGCTTTGATGGCCTCATAAGACGAAACCGTGGCAAGCTACAGAAAACAAAGAGAAATGATAAAAAAATGACGTGTAAATAAGACGAGGAAGGAAAAATGAAATAACCGAGGAAGCTTACCTCACTCAGAAGAAGGCCTTTCCTACTGGCCAAAGATTACATGCTGGGCTTAGTCTCAAGAAGACGATCAAGGACATCATCATCCCTTTGTGTGTGTTCTCCCCCATGGTTTTTAGAGCTCCCCTAACTTATTCCGATGTGCATTTTACTCTCTCTTGAGGTGCCTCACATAACAAGTTAAAAGGTAGTAAGCATTTGCCTTTAATTTGCAAAAGGGTTTGAAAAAGTTTTAAAACAGCTATTCAACCCCACTCTAGTTATTTTTCACTCCCTTGTTGTCCCTTAGGTACTAACAGGGAGCTAAAGCCAGTTCAAGTGGAAAGGAGCTAACTGATCAAGGGGGAGCACCAAATGATGAAGATGACTTGGTATTTGATATTGAGAAGGATGCAGTTTCTGCCATTGAGGAAGAATTTCTTGGAGAAGACCTATATGCTGATCTTGGCATTTGAAAAACAAAAACATTTTAGTATTATTTTATTTTGGGTTGTAATAACTTAAATTTGTGATACTTTGTTCAAATTTGGATTATTATACTAGTTTTGTTTTTGGACTTAACAATTCATACATGTTTTGATCAAAACCACAAAGATAGGGGGAGATTGAAACAATATGGAAATACTCTTGAATTAAAAGTATTTTTGATTTCGATTTTATAAATACGATTTTTCTAACGTGTGCCCTAAGGGAACACGTTAAGCTTCTTAAATAAAGAAACCAATGCATTTATTAAACTTACTTTAACTTACTCATTTCCATAATTAAACTTACTTTAACCTATTGATTTTCATAATTATAGAAATATTTTTATTATATATTTAAATTTGCATATTTATGTAAGCATATAAATACATTGATTGCCTTATTTAAGAAGCTTAATGTGTGCCCATAAGGTGCACATTAGAAAAACCGTTATAAATATTGTATATAATTTAGGTTAGGAAATAGTTGTAAATATTGTTTTAGATTTTAGTTGACTAACCGGCTAACTCTTATGTTTAGTAATGATCCTATATTTAAGGTAGGTATTCAAGATAGGAAAGGACAAATGGTTTATAAGGAAAAGAGTGCACAAGAAGAATCCTTATTGTAGAAGGATTGTGATCACGCCTATAAAAGAAGATCGCTCCCTTCACTGTCCATTGCGAATTCCAAGAGTCAAACGGAGTATTCATATTTCATAAGAGTCTTTTTTATTTGCTCATGAATTTAACATGATTGAATCTTCAAGATTGTTATGTTTTCGTGTTCTTTAGATTAGAACCTTTTGATCTTTTCGTAAGTTTTTTTTATTTTCTTTCATTGTAAGTTTTCGTTGCAACTTGTTCACAACAAGATTGTCTTTTTATGAAAGGGTTTCTAGCAAGTAATTCTTGCTGAAGTATTTAAATATTTGTTTTATTTCGCTACATGTTATTTTATTTTGTGTGAGTGTGTAGTTGTCTAGACAGTTGTTAAAGACACTTGTGTGATCAACTTTTCACACAAGAGGCTAAACAGATTGATCAGTCCTAGATACAAATTCTTCACCGTCCTTAATCAACAAGGATCAATCATTTATGAAAGATCTAATATGGACTATATGGCTTTTGTGCTATCCGCCGAACCACACCAAATCTCTTTTCTAGGTGGTGAGGAGAGACCGCAAAATGTTGCTATTGTGGGTGGTGTTTGCCAGAAGAAGTAAGAGAAGGTTGGCTGCCAGTGGTTGGAGAGAGAGTGTGGGGGTTGAGAAAGTGTGTGTGAATGAGGGGAGGGGAGGGGAGATTAGAGTTTTGTTTTTTTGGGGTGTTGCATTTTTCGGTATTTATAAATTTCATTTAACCAAGACATGGAGACGAGGGGTTTATGTGAAATTTAGATACGGATTAACTCTATATATGGGATATAAAATATTTACTGTCCTTATATGAAAAATTGATTTTGTAGGAGGAGCCTTGTGGAGTTAATGCATAAAGGAACGGAGCTAAAATAAAACTCATCCACTTCTTTCTAGGGTTCTTCCACCACAGATGAGGGTACGATGGCAGGCAAATTTACGATTCAAAACCTGCATTTGTTGAATGCACAGGTAAGTGAATTCCCCAAAACTCCATACTTTACAATGTTCAATTTCATCCCTAGTTCAAGAAATTTACCCCAATTTAGGGTTTCAATTAGATGTTGTTTATCCATCAATAGACCGCATTCTCTCCAATTACCGCCATCTTCATCACCACCTCCAGCTTCTGTCTCTGTAAATTCTTCAAGTGAACACTCATTTGAAGTTTCTTATCTCATAGAAACATTTGGGTGGACACCAGAATTTGCTGTTTCAAGAGCCAGATTTTTGAATTTCGAAACCCCTGATAGACCAGATAGAGTGGTGGCCTTTTTCAAGAATCATGGATTCACCAAATCCCAGATTTCATCTGTGGTTAAGAAATTCCCACGGACGCTACATGCGGATCCAGACAATACATTTTTGCCCAAGTTTTCATTTTTGAAATCTATAGGCCTATCAAGAACTGAAATCATCAGTTCTGTTACTCAATCACCTATCCTGAGATGCAGTTTGGAAAAGAGAATCATCCCGAATTTTAATCTCATATGTAAATTAGTTAAGTCGCATGATGAAGCAGTCAAGATGGTCAAGCGGTGTCCGATCATTTTGCTTGACAAACTTGATGAAGATAGCATGAAAATTTTACTTGAAGTAGGTGTGCCTGAAGAGAACATTGTAGCTTCCATGATTAATGGGTTTAGATGGTGTTGGCCCTCTCCCGATATTTTTAGAGAGGTGACGGAGGAAGTCAAAGAAATGGGGTTTGACCCTCGTAGTAAGGTGTTTCTTGTAGCGATTAGGTTGATCAGGTCAAGGGGAAAGTCAGCTTGGGAAGATAAAGTTCAGGTCTTGAAGAAATATGGTTGGTCTAATGAAGAGATTTTTTTGGCTTTTGGGAATAGCCCAAGGTTTAGTACATTTTCTAAGGATAAAATTGATGGAGTAATGGATTTTCTTGTTAACAGAATGGGCATCGAAGCTACCGCTATTGCGAATTTTCCGACTATTTTTACCTTGAGTTTGGAGAAGAGGATTCTTCCAAGGTGTTTGATTTATCAAACCTTGTTGGAAAATGGATTGCAGAAGAGGAAACTCAAAATACCTACTTTATGCAGTTATTCAGAAAAAAAGTTTGTTGCCAAGTTTATAAAGCTTCATGAGAATGAAGCACCTGAGCTGTGGGATTTATATAAGGAATTGTTAGATCTTGAAAATGACTTAAAAAGTTGATTCTTTCACAATAATATTGGCATTATATGCTGCTTCTCTTTCAACTTCTGACTAATTATTGTGCCCCATCTTACATACATGGAAAAAATCAGTTTGGATTTCTCTCTAAATGCTCCCCCTACTCCCAGTCCACACCCTCAAAGAATGGAAAAAGAAAAGAAAGTAATTTGGTTTCCTATATTGATCGATGACAGCAAGTGCAAGCTTTAGGAGCTTCACGAATCGTGAATTGAGTTTCTGGCTTCTGCGCATTGCTCAGATGAGCAACCTTGGTCTCTCTCTCTCTCTCTCTCTCTCTCTCACACACACACAAACACACACATACATGAGCGAAGTGCCTATTTTGGTTGTTAGGAATTAGGCCCCTGATTATTGTGTTGTTTTTGTTCATTTGATTTCATAGTGTTGGTATTGGCTAAATATTCTGTGTTCTTCATTTTTTAATTTCTTCTTCTTTTTTTCCCTTGAGTTTGTAATATATTTTGGTTTTTTATGGGACCGAGTATCAGAATCAAAGTTTGTTTTACTTTTGGTTGAGTTATATTGATAATTGGGTAAATTTTTTACTTTCATTTTGTGCATATTTGTTCTTCCATTTTCCGTTTTTTATTTTTGAAGTTTTTAAATTTTTTTTGGTTAAAAAATGGTCTGGTAGTTAAATTATCGGAATTAAGATGAGCATGATAGTTAAATTATCATAGTCAATATTGTTAATTTTGTTTGGTTAAAAAAAGTGAAAATATGAATAAATTGACTCTTATAGCTGAACTATCAAATTAAACTGAGTCTGATAATTTAATATAAGAGTTAATCTTAATAAATGTCAATGTTTTTTTTGGATTTTTTTTTTAAAAAATGAAAAAATAACTCTTATAGTTCAACTATGATAGACAATCTAGTTTTATTCTTCAACTATACGAGTGTACTGATGTTTAGCAAAAAAAGAGCAAGCGTGTGTCAAGAATATACACGTTTCTTGAATTTTTGAGGAATTTTCGTATAATTTTGAAAATGTCCGATCCTCTTATGGAATTATGCTTAAGCTAAAGCTAAAGGGCCCTAGGGGAAGTACCTAGATCCTCTTATGGAATTATGCTTAAGCTAAAGGGCCTTAGGGGAAGTATCTATTACTTAATAAATACTCTCTCCGTTCCATTTTAAATTACAAAATTGTCATTTTAGAAATTTCAGTTAAAATTGCAAAGGCCCAAATGGGGTTTATAATATTTTATAATGGAATAATTATAGATTCATGAAACATGAAGCGTACAATACACTCGATTACACAAAGGTAACATACTATTAATTGATAGAGTAATGTAACATACTTTTAATTCTCATTTCAAAAAAGGTAACAAGGTTGGATAGCGTTAAATATTTTTAACGGGAAAATTACATGGACACTAATTGTCCACGTCATATTCCATGTAGACATTTAATTATCACATGCTTGACACAAGACTGCTTTCTCCTCTCTATATACATCGCAATGGATGCAGAATGAGATTCAAGCCCCAAATTCCCAAAATCCTAAAATCCCCATCTTTTTCGATTCAAACAAAAGCTCGAAACAATTAAACCCTAATTTTTCCAATTTATCAAACCCTAGTTGCATACATGTACATAATCGCCTTCAATATCCTTGTAGTCGTTGAAATCAAACCAAGTCCAAATCTCCTTGCAATCGCTGAATCAAACCACCTTCAATCGCATTTCAATAACCGACTCTGTCGCCTTCAGCATCACCTTCACAACCGCGGTTGAAATTCCTTCGCTATAGTCAATAACAGGTCAATGTTTATAACCTCAAAATATCTCACCAACCTCTCACATGATTAGCATGTGAGAATTAATTGCCGATTGTGTTCACATATTTTACAAATCAGATGTTATGTCACCATTCCGTTATCTTCTTAACGTCCTCAACGTATGTTCCACTATATGTAATGATACTAGTACTCAAAACCCGTGCCAATGGCACGGTAACAGTACATTTAGTAGTAGAAGCAGGAATAATGAAATCGCATAAAAATGGAGACGCTATAATTATGGCTCAAGAAGAAAGAGAGCGTAAAGGATAATTAAAATATAAATATATCATAAAGGAAAAATGTGAAGATTAGAAGCATTAAAAATCGGAATAAAAGTAACTATTGTATCACAATAACCATTGACATAGTTTTGAAACTGATAAAAAACTAACCATGTAACCAGATCAAATATCAACACTCAAGCTCCCTATGAATACATTGTGTTCACAGATGTAGATGCACCTGAATACACAACTGCATAAAAAACTCTACAAAAAAAATGTCATAACAACAGAAGCATTTATCAAACAAAAAAGTATCAAATTATGTTAGTTATTACAGACCAAAAGTACTCAAAATCAAAAAATTTAAACTCCCCCCCTGAAGCAATGTTCTCCAAATCAACACTTGCATCAACAAACTGATCTCCATCTCCATCTCCTTTTTGTGGTTCTTCAGTTTTAGCATTTTCATTGGCAGCAACTTCAGCTTCTACTTCTTCCTCTCCCCCTTGACCAAAATGTATATTAATTAGGAAATGGAGATTAGCTCTAATCTTCTTCAGGTTCTCAGTATGAGAATGAGAAGGAGTTGTCTGTGCTTGAAGTGAAGTAGTCTTTTCTTGCAGTGAGGCAGTGTGAGTCTCAGATACCAAAATTTCATAATCAAAAGCCTCAAGTTGAGCTGCAAAAGGAAAAAAGTGAATATTAGAAGCATTAAAAATCTTCAGGCGTCACAGCCAAAACGGGGTAACTGTGATGAGTGTGGACAGTGTTTTCAAATAAGCCCCAAGTACATATATTTCAAGTCAATCACTATGTGAACACCCTTACACTTTATCCTAACAGCTTATTCAAGCAATGTAGAAAAGAATGCCAAAGAAGCTATTCAAGCAATGTATAAATCAAGAGCAATGTTATTGATAACCCATAGTGAATGAAGATGTAAGAATTAACCCAAAAAAACACCCCGAAGAAGAAGAAATTAAAGCAGGCAGTTTCTAAGAGTGAGGAAGCCTATATAAAAAAATAAAATCATATTCACCCATTAATGATGGATTACTCTTAAAAAATCAGCTCCAAAAACGAATTTTTTAACAAACCATCTTTGGTGAGGAAAACCTTGCAGAAGTATCACCGGACGGACATCATCCCTCACATTTACTCCAAATCAACCCCCTCACAGAAAACTACCACTAAGCAACCTCCAACATCCAAATAATCGTATCTTAAACTCTCACAAATTTTAAAATACCACCGCCTCATTATCCATCATCCCCACTCCGACCACCTAGATCGATTCCAAGATTTACAAACATTTTATCAGATGGAACATCATAACAACAAATCATTTAAAACGTTTGTCATTGGAAATAGCATTGAATCTATAAATTGCTATTAAAGCGAAAATTACATCATTGCATGTCAAGCATTTAACGTACGAATGATTCAAATAATTGCTTTTCAGCATAGCAATTTTTTTTTTGGAGGGAGAATGTGAAGTAGTTGTGTAAAACATGTTTGCAACTTTGCGTATCAAATCTAGCATTAATTCTGTAAATCAGATTTATTGCAAAAACATCTATACAAAAGATCAATATAATTGTTCCATTAGTGAAAAAGAGGCAAACGCCCAACAGTAATAAGTGTTAAATTGACTAAGACGCTCTAATCATTCTCACTTTCCATAAGACAGATCCTTACTTGACGAAAAACAGAAGTAAAAGAGCATCAAATTAAGCGTTAAAAAAAGAGAGAGGAGAAGTTGTCATTGATGTCAGGAACCAACTATGAGTGGCCAACAAAGTTGATAAGCTGAATTTTGAAATTAAACCTGATCAATTATTATGACCGAATGTTTCCTTTGAACTACTCCTGTATTCTCCCTTTGAAGAGTAAAAAAGGAAATAACAAATTACCATTTGCCAGAGCAGGAGCACCCAAGATATATATTAGATTTAAGTAAAGAAGAAACCAGTATAAAGCATACGGTCGGTTGCAACCTTTTGATATTGGACCTCATCCCCACAAGGAGAAAGTTCTCTGTGTTTTTCTGTACTTGATTCAATTTATGTAATCAAATATCTATCCATTGCAACTCAGATTCTCTCTATACCTTCTTCAACCTACCAATCACAGCCAAATTATACTAACCTCAGTATATTATTTCTTTCAGTTCCATCATCAACCAATATACCCTCAGCAGAATCAAAATATTAACCTTCATTTTTTAATATTAATAAAAAAAAAACTATTTTTCCTATTCCCCCACACAAAACCACACAATTAATAAATAATAAAAACCTACCTTAATCATTAAGGAAACCCTAAAACTCAATTTAAAACCCTTACAAAATCAAATCTTTTCCAATACATCTACCAATCATTCAAAACAACAATCGGTCGAATTTAAAAACACAACAATCAGCAAGAATATATATATCTACCAATCATTCAAACACACACAAAATGCAAACCCAATTCAAAATGATTACTGGTTTAGGCCAAGAATTTACCTTTGAATTGAAAATAGAAATACCCTTTCAAAGACTTTCCTCCTCGTTAGTATCTTCAGAGAAAGAATGAGAGAATTGAAGGTGTCGTACTCGAAATTGGAAAAGTGTTTACCCCCAAAGATCAACCTTTTCAAAAAGAAAATGTGAAATCCCAGAAGACAGACAGACGAACAGAGCCTTGATTTGAGGCTGCCTTATTTATACGTCTCTTTTTCCCCAATTCTGATATCTTGTGGGTCTCACTCTTCATATTTGTTCAAGGATTAATCTTAGGGCGCTAGGAGAAGCAGGATTCGGATTGTATATTTTGACTGGGTTAATCGGGGGTTAAGAAGGGGCGGGGGAGGAGGGGAAGGGTTGGGAGGACGATGAAGTGGCCTTTGCGCTCTGAACTGCTTGGGGTTGAGGAGGATTGAAGAGATCGTGGGGGGGAGTAAGAGCTCTGAGCCGTTGGATTTGAGGATTAACAATCAATCCTGGCCACTCTTTATGTGAAGCTAAGAGGCAGTTAAACCATTCATGTATTGTATATTAGATAGTAAAATACGTTACATTATGATATCAATTCGTAGTATGTTTCATTAATTGTAAAAAATACTCCCTCCGTCCCGGTCGACTTAGGATTTTTTGAAATGGCACGGGAATTAAGGAAAAGGTAAATGTTGTGAGTGTAATTTAAAAATAGGAGAGAATGAGTGGAGGGAATAGTAAATTATAATGGTGTTGTGAGTATTAAAATAATGTAGGAGAGAGAATGAGTGGAGAGAATAGTGATTTAAGGTTTCCATTTTGGGCCGTCCTAAGTCGGGTGGGACGCCCAAAATGGCAAAAAGTCCTAAGTCGACCGGGCCGGAGGGAGTATATAGTAAGTTTCACCAATTTGTTGTTTACCCATTTTATAATCTATGAGACTAACTTGTTGTATTTACACCAACTAACCCACTTAATATTTCTTATCCCACTATTAATTTCTTTCTTACCATCCATACTCATAACACCTTAATATTTTAGAATCATATTAAAATAGGGAATGAAGGTAACCGTCGAGATAAAGAACGGCCATGATTGAATCTCACAAATTGATCTGACGGCCTAAATTAACCCTTATTTTCCACTTCTCATACTCACGAAAAACTGCCATGAAAAACTGTTTAAAACTGCTAATAGAAGTTATCAATGCCCTCCTTGCTACTGAAAGTAGGCCAAGAAGAGTGCATCCAAGAAACTTCAAAACCACATCTTGCAATGGCCAAAGTAGGCCAAGAAGAGTGCATCCAAGAAACTTCAAAACCACATCTTGCAATAGCCAAGCCTGTGCAAATTATAACGGAAAGCCATTTGACAAAGTCATCTTTTATCTCCTTTTATCTCCTATACACACTGAGCCTCTAAAAGCACAGGAAGCACTGACTTTTTTTTTATTTGAATTGTGGTACTGTATACTTTTGTGTCCATTATGCATGCTCTATACTCTCTCCGTCCCACCTCACTTGACACCCTTGAGGTTGAGGTGGGCACGACAACTAAGGAAAACGAATAAAATAAAAAAAATGTGTGATAGAAAATGAAGAGAGAGAATGAGTTGGGTAAATAGTAGTGTTGGTTGAATAAATTGAGTGGTGGAAAATGAAGAGAGAGAATGAGTGGTGGGGTAGAGTGAATATAAAATTATAAAAAGGTAGGCTATTTTGGGAAGTGTCAAGTGAGGTGGGACGGCCCAAAATGGAAATAAATGTCAAGTGAGGTGAGGCGGAGGGAGTATTCAATATTGAGAAATTTGCAAAGTGTATTTGTTAGGAAGGAGATCTAAGGGACAAAATATTATTTTCTCCCTTAGATCTCCTTCCTAACAAATACACTTTGCAAATTTAATGAGGAATGCCTTGGATTTAGAAAATACTTTCTCTGTTTCAGACCAAGAGTCCTACTTTCTCTTTTGGTCCGTCCCAGATCAAGAGTCTCTTTTCTTAAATGGCAAATTTTTGAATATATTTATACCCTTATATTACAAAAAAACCATTCATTATACCCTTATAAAGTTAACATATTTACAAAAAAACCAAGCATTAACTACTATTCTCTATCCCACATTTAACTTTTATTCATTTTTTAAAAAAATCTTAAGAAGCGCGAAATTCCCCCCGAGGACCCTTGGTCTGGGACGGAGGGAGTAATATTTTCCACTACTATTTTCAAAATGGGAAAATTACCGATGTATCCTTTATCCCAAGTGAAAAGATCAATTTAGATCAAAATTTTGGAATTTAACCAACTAGTCCAACATTATAATCAAAATTTCATCTAGTACTTTGCTACCCAAACTACCCCTTACCCAAAAATAAAAAATCATATTCTCTCACTCTACTCGCTCTTCTCTCACTTTATCTCTCTACCATCCCTTCCAGTGACCCTTTCCTCCCTTTCGGCGACCTCCTCGCTGTCTCTCCCTCCGCCTTATTCACTGAAAAAGTATTGTACTGTTCCAACACCATATCCAAATCCTTCAACAAATTCTCCTGCCCTTTCGACGCAATCGTCAACCCATAATTCAACAAATTATCCGACCGAAATCCACCAACAGTGTCAGTTTTACCATACTCCGGCAGGACACGGAGGGTAAAAAAGTAATGCGACTCATCAAGCTTCACCGTAGCTTAATCCCTGGCCAACGGCCACTGGATTTCGTCGCCGACGCTAGCTAGAACGGCGACGAAGTTATCGTTTTACCATAGCCGAACTATAATCAAATCACTATGCTTCACATGATTTCTTGTACAATTTACAACTTAATCGCAATTAGATGGTTCGAGATTGTTCCCTTCCAACTAATATCATCTCGCAGATAGTTCTTCAAAATCCTCGCAATGGATTATGTATTTTCTTGTAGGCCTCACAGTTATATTACTTTGTAGATTCGTTTTTTCTCCGTTGAATTTGCTGTTAATTTTTATTTCTTGATAATTGCTCAATGATAATTTAATTTGATTTAATTTGGAAACATTAATTGATATGATTTTGACTGAAAAGTACGGGTGTTAATGATGATAAAATGAAGGTAGTAAAAGTGAGTGTGTGTATGTGAAGGTGTGTTTTGAAAATTGGGAAGAGGAAGCTTATGTTTTGGGAGTGCGTAAAGATAAAGAATAAATATTACTGGAGGGTATGAAAAACTAATCAGCCATTAACCCATGTCTTGGTTTGTGAGTTTTAGTTTAACTTTGAACTTAATAAAAACAATCGTGAACTTACCTAAAAAATAACTGTGAACTTAATAAAACATGTATATGTTTGTTATCAATATCTCTACGTGTGATTCATTAAGACACAAAAATCCCCTATCGATTAGATTTCTAAGACGGAAGTGTAATGAGTTGAATATATATTTTCAATTTTGATTCATCATTCGAGGTTTTCATAAAAAAGCAAAAATAGAGGCAATAAAAGACTAAAAACAACTGTGAATTTGAGTAAAAGCAACTGTGAACATAACATATATGTCAAAGAATATCATAAAATTGCAAAAATAGAGGTCATAATAAAGGACTAAAACAACTATGAACTTAACAAAACACAACAGTGAACTTAAGTAAAAACAAATGTGAACATCACAAATATGTCAAATAATCTCATAAAATTGCAAAAATAGAGGCAATAAAAGACTAAAACAACTGTAAACTTAATAAAAAAACAATAGTGAACTTAACAAATAGGTCAAATAATCTCATAAAATTGCAAAAATAAAGGCTATAAAAGACTAAAAATAATTGTGAACTTAACTAAAACAATTGTGAACTTAACTAAAAAAATCTATGAATTAAGTAAATAATAGTCATTTTCATGCAAAAGTATCACTACAACAAAAATGGGATTTCACAACGTTTAAAAAACGTTGTAATAGGGCTTCTACAACGTTTTACAAAACGTTGTGATAGCCAACGTTGTAATAGGTCATGTTCTAATAATACAACGTTTTTAAAATGTTGTAAATAACGTTGTACAAACATATTACTACATTTTACATACACGTTGTATTCCGTGTATCACAACGTATTTAAAACGTTGTATCATTTTGACAACATTTTATTAAAACGTTGTGAGTTTTTTTTTTTAAATCACCATTTGCCCCCACATTCAATTGCTTCCTCCGTCCCAAAATAAATGATCAAAAGTTTTTGAAAATTAATCTTGAAAAAGAACAAATTTCAAACAATTTTGATTATTCATTTTGGGGACTAAATAATACTACACATGCTATAAATTATTCATTTGAATTCAATTGATGGGACGTCAATAACATAAACATATAGCAACATGAATATCATTTCTAGTACAAGTTGTTCATAGAAGTTATGTATCTCAGTTTACAATTGACAAGTAACAACACTGAAACTTAATTACATTTTACATAGAGGCAGTCTATTAGTCCTGATAAGGGAGAATGAAACCTTCTTTACTTTGAAAACTTTTGGACAAACAATGTAGTTCCAACATACTTTGAATCTGAAAGAGACCACCAAACATCAAAATTTCTGAATGTCATTTGATAAGCACGCGCAATCTGGGCAGTTTGTGGAGAGAATACATATGAACACTCTTATAAAATAAGTTTCAACGTTAAGACATGTTGCATATCGTTCAATTAAGCCTTTCCGTAATTCGTTTAGAAGCAACACAAAGAAAGTGAACCAACCATTATGAATTATTGAATGAGGCAACTTATGATTAATTAATGTAAGGCAATAAAACGAGCTCAAACTTTTTAGTAAACATCCCTAAGATCAAGTGGCATGACTAGTTTATCTTATTCATACATGAAAATATTGTAGGAGAGATCAGCCTACAAAACATACAAGTATGAAGCATGTAGTCGCTAACAATATAGGATACATTTGATAAATGCAAATACACTTGTTTTGTGTCTCCATAGGAGTATTGAATTGAATGCCAATTAATTACCCACTGAAGAGTTTCAAGTTGCACTTTCAAGTTACAAGAAGGTGTTGTAACATGTTAAAACCGGACCATTAAAAAAGAAAACCCACCTGGTTTCTGAAGAACCTCGCCAATAACAGCTAACGAAAGGGACCAATCAAAAAATGTATCAAGTTAAAACTAACATGTCCAAGTCAGAAAATATTGTGCATGCTTATTGATTTTACTGACTCTAGTGAGACGAAAATGGCAACCGGGTACCATTATTAGGTGTTCAGCAGTGATGAAGACTCCAAACCGCTGACTCGCAAGGCCATACGCAAGTTTAATCCTTGTATCTATGGTCAATTCTACGTATAATATAGAATCACCACAGAGGTAATTAAACGATCATAACAAATGTATGTATATCAATATGTTGGGTATGCATACTTTAAGCCTCCTAACTTTAGCTTTGATTTGATTGATACCATAACCTCATCTCTATTTTCTGGACTTTAGGCCCATATGTAATGAAGCTTAGACTTCAATTTTTAGTACAAGTCCATTTTATAGAATAGGTTTATTTAGGCTTGAAGACTGGCACAAATTGCATTGGTCATGAGGTTACAAGTCAAGCCGCAGTGCACTAGCTAATCTAAACCGCACATAGCAAACCGCAGTATGAAACCGTACATAGCAAATCGCTTGTGCAAACCTCATTGTAGACCGCACTGCCTTGACTGCATTTCACCAACCTCATCCAATGATTGAAGACTTGTAGAGTTGGACCACTTTTGACTGTTGGAATCCACGTCAGCAAAATTAAGTCAACTACAAAATCACATCGCGTGACCAACGGTCATATCTAGAAGGATTTTGAAAAGGTGACAGATGTCCTTAAATCCTTAAAGTCAGCCGAGGTCTGATCAGCCTTATCTGCAACTTATGTACAAAGTACAAAAGTGAATACGTGGACCAATCAGACCGCATCAGTACTGTACTTGCACAGCTGTACCATAACGGCTACTTTTTGGTGCTTGGGTATAAATATCCCATTCTTCATCATTTGAAGTTGGCTTGAGAAAATTGATAATTATTTCCCAGAAATTCATATTCCTTGAATCTTCATCTTCAACCTTCATCCTTCAAGAACAAATTTCCTAGCCCAGGAATTCAAGCCTTGTAACACCCAAGATTTCTTGAGCTCTATATCATATAGATTTAAAGAGCCTTGAATCTTGTTTATCACACACACACACACACACACTTCACTTGATTAATCACATAGATTATATCATTTGAGAAACACCGGTTATAGTCTAGGATTTGCTTTCATTGATAAGATTTTAGATTTGAGCTTGTTACTTGTAACCTTGTAATCTCTCTCATAATCTAATACAAATCTAGCATTTAGAAAATCCAAGACTAACCATCTTGGTAGTGGACGTAGATCATTTACGATTGAACCACTCCAAATATTGTGTTCTTTAATTTCTGCATTTCTATTTATTGTTCATCATACAAACTAATTAGTCTTTATCTGTTTGATCTTATTTAGGTTTTCCAGATTTGAGAATTGTGTTTATAGTTAATCTTGTCAAATCTTAATTTACTATTTTATAAACCGCACTATAAAATGACACTCTGATTAAAACCGCACTCTCTTAAACTTAAAGAAATTCCGATGTGCATTTTACAAACCTCACTTGCGGTTTTGATACACTGCAAGGCGATTTTGTAAGCAAGAGGTTTAGTTTTTCAAAAAGGGTCAAAATTTTTATAATAGCTATTACACCCCCTCTAGATGTTTTTCACCCTTGTTGCCACCTTTGGAACCAACACAATACAAGCAAACTGACATAATCAAGAAAAATACACCAGCACTACAAAAATTCAGAATATGATAATTAATACTTGTGCACTTCCGTACAAAATCAGCTTTAAAATCATGATTCACATAAACACGAAGTCCCTGCATTCAACATCAAAAGTAAGAATACTTCTATCTACTACTCTCTTCGTCCCAAAATGATCTTCCCACTTTTTTTATCGTTAACTCGAATGTAATTCAAGCAATAATTTTAAGGGATAACTACTCACGATTTCCATAAACCAAACCATCAACACCTTTCCCTTCTGAAACTAGTCCAAATGGGGGATACACATAGTTAGATCAGAGTGGATCTCAGAGTGTGTCAAGAAAGTTCTGCCTATCAATCATTATCTTATTGGTATACTTGGGTGATGTTAAAGATTTTACCCATAAATGCATGCGGTCCACATCTAACTGAGTCTGCCTCTATTCTGGAACAGAATGAAGTAGATTAGGCCCCTTTTCTCCAAAAGTAGCTACAACCCACACGAGATTTTTATTTTACAGGAATTCAAACATAACTCATGAAATAAGTATATGCCCAACATACCTTCCCACTCCTCCTTTATCCTGGCATGGGACAATCAATTCATACTTGAAAGCTAAACCCGAAAAATATGGTTTAGGTGCGTGGAGGATTTTATTTTTATTTTTTTTAAGTGAGGCACATCACATAATATTTTACAACCCTTTTTACAACGTCTTTTATTAAAATATTGCAACCAGTTATAATGTTTCCTCACAAAACGTTATTAAATGTTACAACGTTTATAAAGAAAACGTTGTATTAGAATCCTTAGTACAACGTTAATCAAGGAAACGTTGTCATATTCAACTAAACACAACGTTTTTTGTTAAACGTTGTCTTAAGGTATTCAATAACAACATTTTTTCAAAAACGTTGTGCTTGAAACGTCGTAAAAACCCTTTTTTGTTGTAGTGTATGAATTTAGTTAAATCAACCATGAAATTCTCTTAATTGTTATTGGAACAAATGTAAAAAATAACTGCGAACTTATCAAAAACAACTGTAAACATGTAATAACTGTGAACTTCTCAAATTTGCTCCAGATTATATGTTGATGCTACTAGTCTGATTCGTATTGACGAACGAAAACAACGGTGATTTCAGATTTGTAATGCTTGACTTTTTAAACACCCCGAAGAAGGAGAAAATTGATTTGTAAACAGCCTAGAGAAGAAGGCACGAATAATGAAAGGGGTTATATATTTTTACCTGAGGAAATTGACAAAAGAGAATTCAGCATGACCATCAAAAATTGAGGCAAAGTAGAACCCATGAAGAGCACCCTGTATTTGGACGATCCCCTCCCCTTTCTCGGTCTCCTAGATCGGTAGCTAATTTATAGGGTTTACAATTTATTTCTTCAATTCCAATTGTTGTCTTTCCAATGACAGTTTGGGGACGAAAAGGGGGATGATGATGATGGATTTTTGGGGGTGAGAGAGTGTTGAATGAGAGGCGGAAGGTTGGTCGCTGCTCAGCCGCTATGAATGGAAATGCGAGAGAGAAGAAGTGCAGTGTGGTTGAGCGGGTAACGCGGTTTCAACTTGGAACCTAAGCAACTTCTTAAGAGTAGATGGTTTTTATTCAAATTCAATCATGACCGTTCTTTATCTTTTGTGAAACTCAATCTCAGCCACTATTTGTGTGGCCGTTGAAATCAACATCTATTGTAATATAGATTAGTACTCTCTAGCCCGTGCCAATGGCACGGGACAATATGCCAAAAAGGAGAAGTCAGTGAGGAAAAGAACCCCCAAATCATATCTATATAAATTGTAAATTTTTAGAATAATAACACTTCCTCCGTTCCATAATGATCTTCCAACTTTTTTTCCTTATTACGAATTACGAATGAAATTTGAGCAATAATTTTAAATTTATTTATTAGTCAAATGAAAATCTAAAACTTGTTATTGATATTATTGTTGATGGTGTATCAATAATAATTTGTAGATTTGCATTTGTATAAATAAATCAACCTAAAATTATTGTTTAAAATTCATTTGTAGTAATGAAAAAAAAATGGGAAAATCATTTTGGGACGGAGGGATTAGGGAAAAAAAAAACTCACACCAAGCAACCACCACCTTCCTTATCTATCTCTCAAAACACTTAGCAAGTGATCATTTACACTAATTTTTCTCAATTTTTAAATGATAGCCTTAACCCATAGCAATTTAGCATGCACTACCTCACATTAAAACACATGCATTTGTGTTTTCCTCACTAAACAACTATGGAGTAAACGCTGGCACCTCCAAATCACCTGATCTCTGCAATGGTGTAGTAAGCATCTCTTTTACACGCAGAAATTGTCCTATCAATGAACACAATATAGTACGAAGTAAGTCATTTAGTTTAAGGATACTGCACAACTCAAATTATTTTTTTGGTGACATATTTCGCTAACAATTTAGCAGTACAAAACATGACAGGTCACTAAACCAATAATTTTTATTTTTATTGTAACATAAATATGAAAAGTGCAAAATCATCCCATATAGCTGTAAGAATGGCAAAAAAAATGAAAGCATTAAACATTAACACCACTCTTTGTTTACTCCTTTTCAATTAGGCAGCACCATTTTTCTTCAATGGATCAGATTGTGTCAAAATAAAGGGAAATGTTATGCCAAAAGTTTCCTTGAATTGGTGTAGGGTGATACTTAAAATAAGTGGAGAAAAGCATTTTTTGGGGACAAATATACACATATATATACATTGTTGTTAGCAATTAGCAACTGAATCTTTAACAAAACTTTCGGCAAGAGCTCAGTAAGTGAATGGGTAAGTAAATGAGCTGGGCCTAAACAAAATATAGGTTCATCGAAATAAACAAATGAGAATATCTCTTCTCGTGATCCTTTCAGTTTCTAAAATCAGAAAACCTTGAACGCTTTACTTCAAACTAATCAAATATGTAGGATTATACATCTGTATATGCAATTATTTTCATGTAATTTTGTTTTTTTAAATAAGGAATCAAATATGGATAGAAGCCGAAAAATGAACAAAGAGGTTTTTTAGAAAGATATAGAAATAGAAAACACAGAATTCCTACCCCCCACACCCCAGAAAAAATAAAAAATAAATTAAACTGATAAAACTGACAAATATCAAGATTAACAATTGGAAAGAACAGAGAGGTGTTTTACCAAAAAAAAAACTTATGTCGGTATGTATACGCATAAAAAGAGAAGGTGGAGATGCACCTGAATAAGTTTCATTTTGGAAGATATCATTAATCTCCTTCTCCTTCTCCTACTCATACTCCTCCTCCGCAGGCGTATTGTAACGACCCTAACTCTAGGCACTATTTTAGTATCATATTATATGCTTTTAATATTATTGTTAATTTTATGTGTTCATTTATGTCTTTAATTTCTTATATTAAGATGAGATGGTTGGGAAATAATTTAAAACCTTAGAATTGCAAGGAAAATAAAATAAAGCATCTTGGGGGAAGTATAATAATAGAAAATGGATAAAATATGAAATGAGGTTAAAGTATGTAGGATAAAGAATTGGAGTAGGGGGTTAGTTTTACTACTCTAGAACTTGGGAGGGTTTAATTGAAAAAGATTGAAAGCCTTTAATTATTTGGCATGGGGGGCCATACTCCCTCTTTTCCTCTCCTTACTTCAATTAGTCAATCCCTCCCCATACCTCTCCATATTTTTCCCTCACCCTTCATTAACCTCCCCATTTCTTATTCATCATCTTCTTCCTTCTCAAAATATCCATGGAAACTCTCTCTCCATGCTTTTCCTTTCAAAATTTCTAATAAATTCAATTCTTCTCCATTTGATGATCCGGGTGTACTTTTGTGTTCGGGGTGAAGAGGGGAGCACATCAAGCTAAGAAAATCTTCATTCCATCTCATATTTGCTAAGTAAGTTATTATGACTTCCTTCTAATAATTGCTCACTTTATGTGTTAATTAATCTCTTGTTGAAAGAAAATGATTTTTTGGTATTTTGAATAATGTTAATTGAGTTGGAATTGATCTTAAGTTGTAAATTGGTGATCTAAGTTGAAAGAAGAGTGGTATAGAGTAATTAGGGATATTAATGGTTTAAGTGTAAGTATTGAATGTGGGTTTGGCTAAGTTACTAGAGTTAGAAAGTGAATTATTATGACCTTCCTCCTATTAAATGATCTTGAATGATTCGATGTTGATATTGTGGTTATAATTGTGGTTTAAAATGTTAGGACACTCTCTTGGGTTGAGAAATGGAGTAATGACCTAGGATAAAGTTGTTGTTCATGGAAGTGTTAAAGAGTATGAGAAATGGGTTGAGTTAGATTAAGAATGAAATCTTGAAATGTGGTGGTGAAATGAGTAGGAAATCAAAGTGTAATTAGTCTAGGTTATACTACCTTGGGTTTAAATGATTTATAATGACATTACTGAAGTTAGTAAACCTTTTGATGTTCACAAATTAGATTAAGCTTAGTTTGGGTTTTGGTTCTTTTTGGGGTTATGTATGAAAACCTGCTGCTGGTGTTGGTTTCTGGCCGTGGCACGAGTCGTGCCCCTTGGCACGAGTCGTGCCCATGGCCAACTCGTGGAGACGACTCGTGGATTTGAGGTTAATTCGTTCTGATCAACTTGGGGATGAAATGGCACGAATCGTGCCCTATGGCATGAGTCGTGCCCTGTGGAATCACGAGTCGTGCCTTTGCTAGGGACGCATGAATCTGGGAAAGGTCAAAGGGGCACGAGTCGTGACCTGGGGCACGAGTCGTGCCCTGGCCTGGTGACTATGATCCAATTTGTGAACTGTTTAAACCTAATCAAACTAGAACCAAAATGAATCCTCTTTAACCTAGATTAAAGTAGAATACTTTGGCTACACCATGACGTCTTATTGGGTCAAAATGGATTTGGGGAAGTATTTTAATATTGTCCGGAAAATGGTTGATAAGCTTGGTTAGTAACTTCACCAAAGTAGTTCAAACTTGGGAAGTAGATCTTGAACCTCTATTAAGGCTATTTGAGGTTGTGTACTGACTATGTAGGAATGGTTTATGATACATAGTGGCCTTACTTGCCCCATATCCTTGGTGAGTGGTTTGAATAGTGTAGAAGATGTGTGTTACACTATCGTGCTAGTTGGAAATGTGCAGTCATTACATTGGTTCATTATTATCCAAAGTGTGGATTTATATACTATGTTGTTAACATGTTATTCCAAGGGTGGATATGTTCATTATATGGTTTCATGATTATCCTAAGTGTGGATATGTTTATCGTATGGTTGCACTGTCATCCCATTTGTGGATTTATTTGCCATATTGTTACCTTACTTGGATTAATATTCATTGATGATACTATGTATAGTGTATTAAATGAATTTTGCACTATGATATTGATTTAGCATGAGTATACATTACCATGTTGTTATATTCTTATCCCTTTTGTGGATTTATTTCAAGTATCTATTATGTGCTTGAACGTGTTATATATGACTCGGGGGTATAATGGAATTCAATCAATTATTGATTTGTTCTATAAGTGATTGAAGATTCATCATACCTGTGACCGGCCCCTCTGTGGCCACAGAGTGGGTGTGCTAGCAGCTGTATTGAGCCAAAAGCCTTACAGTCCGCTGCGATTTTGGTGATTAGGTGGAATGCTTCTGTATTAAGCCAAAAGCCTTACAGATAGCGGCGATATTATATGGTACTCTTATTAAAGGGTCATATAAGTATCTGATTTTCTTATATGGATCTCTGGGGTATGAGTCCTATAAGAGGTGAATGTGCATGGAGGCAATTCACCAAAGAGCGGAGTTTTACTCCCACGTTGTACGACATATTGTTCAGACGGAAAAGGTAAAATGAGGTAACGTAAGGTGTTTACCGCTTTTATAATGTGTTATGTGTAACCATGCTATGTGTTGCATCTTGTCTGGCATCTTGCTGCATTCATAATAGCTTATTGAGATTTATTCTCACCCCTTCCCTTTTACTGTTTTAGATTGTGCTGAGACAGGTGACCTGAACCAGTGAGGCCGGGGATAAGATTGTGGACTTTTGCTTTTGGGACTTGTCAGGTTAAGTATAGGAGTTGGTTGTCTGGGAGTATTTATTAAGTATTACTCTTTTGAAAAGTTGTATATAAACTCTTTTGTAAACAAAGTTATTTTGGGGTTTACGATGTAATTTATTAGTTTATGGTTTATCGAAGTCATTGTGGAATTTCTCCAAGTGGAGATATTATCAGTTGATTTTAAATTGGAAGTTTGAGAAGTGGTTTTCTTTTAAATGTGAAATAAAAGTTTTTAAAAATCTAAGATGGGATTTCTTAGTTTGGGCTTCTCAAGCTCGGGACACGCGTTAGGTCCCGGGTTGGGGTGCTCACACGTATGTTGAAGAAGATTCCTAGATATACTCTTGAGTGGCAATCGAAGGTTCCTGTGAAAAGAGAGAATCGAGGGTTATGCCAGCCGTAGAACCGACGGACATTATAAATTCAAATATTTAAAATATTTAACTTCAAAACGTACTGCATACTGCCCAATTCATGTGAGATGTAAGGAAAATAAAAGCACAACATGTAGCAAGATAGAACAAAGAAAATTTTTTTTGAGCAGCAGTTCTAAAATATTTAACTTCAAAACGTACTGCATACTACGTAATTATTTTTTTTAATGTTCATTGAGACGAAGGAAGAAATGTTCATTTTTTTGACATAGAAAGAAATTCTACTTCTTTTAAAAAAAATTCCTTCATTTCAAAAATGAATATTACTTTCGTCCCAAAATTAATACTACTTTCTATATAAAAAAATAAAATGAACATTGCTTCCTTCGTCTCAATGAACATTTTTAAAAAGAATTATTTTTTGGGATAAAGGAAGTAATGTTCAATTTTTTGGACAAAAAATGTAGTATTATTTTTTGGACAAAAATTGTAGTATTATTTTTTGGTTATTCATTTTGAGTCGAAAGTAATATTCATTTTTGATATGAAGGAAATAATTTTTTACTGTAGTACATTTTTTTAAGTATTTATTTGAGACGAAAAAAATAATATTTCCTTTTAGTTTTCTTTATTAAAACATATTTTTTATATTTTTATTTTGTAATTTAAAGCGAGACAGAGAATGAATTAGTAATTTGATTGTGTTCACACAGAAGAAAAGAATCTTAGAACTCGCTAATTCAATTAGCGAGTTCAAATTTATTTTTTAGTTTTCTTTATTAAAATGTAATTTTTATATTTTTATTTTGTAATTTAAAGTGAGGCGGAGAATGAATTAGTAATGTGGTTGTGTTCACACAGAAGAAAAGAAACTTAGAACTCACTAATTCAATTAGCGAGTTCAATTTTTTTTATTTTTTTAATATTAAAATTTAAACTCGCTAAATGGTGTAGCGAGTTTAAACGAAAAAAATATAAACTCGCTATACCGTGTAGTTCCAATTCTTTGATTTTACACTTGTTGGTATAGTTTAGCATTTTTTACAGGTTTTTAAGGCAAGTATTGAACAAATAAGGCTTTGGGAACATTAATGGTTCAAAGGCAAAGGAAGGACAACTTCAAAATGGACATTCAGAACAAAACCAAGCTGGAGCGGCCGTGCATTGTATTCTGAAGCAACCGTGCACCTGCCAGGCCAAAATGGCTCCAAATCAGCAAAGTGGCCGGCCAAACCAGGCAGAGCGGCCGTGCAACGTTTTGTGGAGCGGCCGTGCATATTGGCCAGTTCAAAATCCAAAATGGCGCCAAGGCTGGAGCGGCCGTGCAAGATTATAGTGCACGGTCGTGCACTTACTGTACCAGTTCATGGAAATGCACCTTTTGAAGATAGCTGTTTGAAGAAACACAACCCTAGCCTAGGATGCCTATTTAAAGGCCATTTGTATCAGTCAAAAGATATCAGATTTTACATCTAAACACCTGAGATTACATAGCAAAAACTCTAGCAATATTTACTTCATAGATTTCTTGAAGATCAAACTTGTGTTCTTGGAATTGTACTTGAAGTATCGAAGCAATAAAATAATCAAAGTTATTTTCCAGCCTTGTCTTCATTACAAACAATAAGTTCTTCCATCTCTATCTTTATTTATATATTTATGTTTGTTCTAGGCATGACTAGCGAGTAATCCCCCATATTTTTGGTGTTGGAAACTCAAAATGTCTTTTATTCATCATCTTTTATAAAAGTTTTGTCATCTTCTCTTCATCTTAAACAATTTCTTTATATTAATCTCAAAATGACTTATATTTTGGAGACGTCCAACTTGTATGATTCAGTTAATCGAGAGAAGTACCTAGCGGAGAATCTCGAGTAACGGAACCATATAAAGGAACTAGGTTTCATTGATCACGAGAGTAGTTCAATGGCCTATGAATGTTCCTTGAATGGAAAGTGCGTTGATTTGCGAACTTTAATGGATCCTTGCTAATTATGGGCCATCGAGAGATAGGACATAATTAGTGAATGATACAAACGCTACTTGCTTGATAGTGAGATGTAGTGTAGGCTTAACGTACCATCCTTGATTTCGATGAGTATGTAAATTTTCAAAGACATGACTAAATGATGAATAATTGACTAAATGATTTCCAATCCCGAGAATGCTTCCATTTATAAGAGTTTTTCTAAAGTATTTTTTGTGTATGTTCAATCATCTTCTCAAAACAAACTATATTTTTCCCAATCTCATTTATATTTCTTAGTAAAAATAAATTCATCCCAAAGTAAACCCTGTCCTCGTGGGATCGACCCGTACTTGCACTCGCTATATTTCAATAGCCCGTGCGCTTGCGAAAATTAAAATAGACTGTTAGGTTTTCAACCAACAAGTTTTTAGCGCTGTTGCCGGGGACAACGGTTTGCTTTCTTTTGTATTTGTATTTACTACATAATTTTTGTTTTTGTTTTAGTTTTTACTTCCGATAATCTGTTACGTTTAATCTTCTTGTTGAGTGTTCTTGTAGTGTATGAAACGGGCGCGGATCTTCTTTGACAACTTTGATCCGGAACCCGAAAGAAGCTTTCACGAGAGACTAAGGAAACTCAAGGAAACATTGAATAAACACATGGCGGAAGGAGAGCCAGTAACACCTGCTAGGACCCTACGGGACTTTGTCAATCCAAGTACCTCGGGAACTAGATCCCCCATTGTTGTGCCGAATGCCAACGCGGTCAACTTTGAGATTAAGCCGCAGATTTTACATATGTTTATGAACAACCAATACAGCGGCACTGCTTTCGAAGATCCTCACCTCCATATCCAAACTTTTTTAGAGTACTGTGACACAACTCGTATCCAGAATGTCACACCGGAAGCAATATGAATGCGCCTTTTCCCGTTATCTCTTAAGGATAAGGCAAAGCAAGGGTTGAACTCGGTCCCTCAAAATTCTTTAACAACATGGGACCAAGTTCAGGAAGCTTTCCTTAGGCGTTTCTTTCCACCGAGTAAGACCGCCCAGATTCGTACAAAGATCACCAACTTTTGTCAAACTGGAAGTGAGACATTGTACGATGCATGGGAGCATTTCAAGGAGCTTCTCAGAATGTGCCCCCACCACGGGCTAGAAAAGTGGTTGATAGTTCATACCTTCTACAACGGTCTCATATTCAAAAATGAGAGAGACCATTGATGTCGCTGCAGGAGGAGCATTGATGAACAAAGGAGTAGATGAGGCATACGACCTCATTGAGAACATAGCATTGAACCACTATCAGTGGTCAAATGAGAGGGAGCAACAGCAAAGTATGCCAGGTAAGTATAATGTTGATGCAGTTACTTTTCTATCTTCAAAGGTTGACATGATCTTAAAGAAATTTGAGAATCTTAATGTCAATCCCGTGGCTAATGTCAATATTTTGTGTGAACTATGTGGGTCTAACTCACATAGTACGGATAGTTGTGATGCTTGACACTACTTCTAGTGATCAAGTGAACTTTGTTAATTCTTTCGGGCAGAAGGGGGGAATGTATTCAAATTCATTCAATCCCAAATGGAGGAATCACCCCAACTTCTCCTATAAGAATGACAATATTATAAATCAGCAATCATCCACACAAATTTCGGGATTCACATCAAGAAATTTCAATACTAATTTAAATTCTTTTCCCCCTAAATCCAAATCAGATCTTTTGATGGATTTTGTAGTTGAAAACAAAAATGCCTAAGAAAAGGTTAATAATGAGTTTAGGGAATGTTTTAAGTTATTAAATGCTAGGTTTGATAATCTAGCCACCCATAACAAAATGCTTAATGAACATGCTAAGGCGGTAATAACTAGAAGCAGGAAAGAGCTTATTGATTGTCCTCCTAAGGAAAATAGCAACCCCATTGAGGAAGATATTAGTCCAAACCCACCTATGGTTGAGACTAATAAAAAGGTCGAAAAGGGGATGGAATCTCCTAAATAACTAGAAATTTTGATCCGCCAATACCTTACCCTCAAAGGTTGGTAAAGGCGAAGCTTGATAAACAATTTGCAAAAATTTTAGAAGTTTTAAAGTCTATTTACATCAATGTGCCTTTTACCGATGCTTTGCAACAAATGTCTTCTTATGCTAAATTTTTAAAAGATATCCTTTCTAACAAAAGGAAGCTAGAAGAGTATGAGACTGTTGCATTAACGGAAGAGGTAAGTGCCGTTTTACAAAGAAAATTACCTCCAAAACTAAAAGATCTCGACACTTTCTCTATTCCTTGCAACATAGGTAAATTTGATGTAGATAATGCTATGTTAGACCTCGGAGCAAGCATAATCCTCATTCCACTTTCTGTTAGTAAGAGAATTGGTGTGGGGGAATTAAAACCTACCACCATATCTTTGCAATTGGCGGACCGTTCCATTAAATATTTGGTGGGTATTATGGAAGATGTCCCTTGTCAAATAAGGAAATTGATCATCCCGATTGATTTAGTAGTTCTTGAGATGGAAGAGGACAACCACATTCCCGTAATTTTAGGTAAACCATTTCTTGCCACAGCCGGGGCAATAGACGTTAAAAATGGTACCCTTTCATTAAATGTAGGGAATGATAAGGTGGAATTTAATTTGTCAAAATTTATGAAAAGTCCTAATCTTGAGAACCCTTGCTTGAACATTAACGTGTTAGAATCTATTAGCAAGGAGTTAGAGAATCCCCAATCTAAAGACCCGCTAGAGAAAAGTCTTATAGATTGGAAGAGAACGTTGCATGATGTAGATGATGATGAAGTTGCAAATTATACTATGTTTTTAGATACTAATCATGCAACAAAGTGTAGTGGCGACACTAAATTTGAAGAGTTGGAGACGAAGGCAGAGCCATCCAACAAAGATGAAAAAGAGGTAATTAAGGCACCTCAAGTTGAATTGAAGCCTCTTCCTTCAAATCTAAGGTATGAATTTCTTGGACCAAATTCTACTTATCCCGTGATTGTAAATGCAAAGCTAAGTCCTCTTGAAACTGAAAAGTTATTAAGGGAACTTAGATTGCATCAAAAAGCCATATGATATACAATTGATGATTTAAAAGGAATTCATCCTAAAATTTGCATGCATAGGATTGACCTAGAGGAAGATCATAAACCTTCCATTGAGCATCAAAGAAGGCTCAATCCTAACATGAAAGAAGTGGTTAAAAAGGAAGTCCTTAAGTTGCTTGACGCGGACATTATCTATCCAATTTCAGATAGTAAGTGGGTAAGCCCCGTGCAAGTTGTCCCTAAAAAGGGAGGTATGACGTTCATTCGGAACGACAAGGATGAATTAATCCCAACTAGGACCATCACGGGTTGTCGTATGTGTATAGATTATAGAAAATTAAATAAAGCCATTCGAAAGGATCACTTCCCCTTCCCTTTATAGACCAAATGTTAGAAAGGTTGGCAAATCATTCCCATTTTTGTTATTTGGACGGATACTCGGGATTTTTTCAAATTCCTATCCATCCAGACGACCAAGAGAAAACAACTTTTACTTGTCCTTATGGTACTTTCGCTTATAGGAGAATGCCTTTTGGACTTTGTAATGCTCCCGCCACCTTTCAACGTTGCATGATGGCCATTTTTTCCGATTTCATAGACAATATAATGGAAGTTTTCATGGATGACTTTTCAGTTTATAGTTACTTCTTCGATGAATGTTTGCAAAATTTATCCAAAGTTTTAAAACGTTGTGAAGAAGTCAATCTTGTTCTAAATTGGGAAAAATGTCACTTTATGGTCAATGAAGGGATAGTGTTAGGGCACATGGTGTCTGAAGAGGGGATAGAAGTAGATAGGGTGAAGATTAAAATCATTGAGAAATTACTTCCGCCTACTAATATTAAAGGGATAAGAAGCTTTTTAGGTCATGCCGATTTCTATCGGCGATTTATAAAAGATTTTTCAAAAATTTCTAAACATTTGACTAATCTACTAATGAAAGATGCTCTATTTGTGTTCGATAGCCTTTGTCTTGAAGCTTTTAACAGGTTGAAGGAAGCATTGGTGTCCACTCCTATCGTACAACCACCCGATTGGGATCTCCCTTTCGGGATAATGTGTGACGCAAGTGATTTTGCGGTAGGAGCAGTTTTGGGATAGCGGAAAGACAAAAAAACTCATGCTATATACTATGCTAGCCGAACATTGGATGAAGCACAAGTGAATTACGCCACCACAGAAAAAGAATTATTGGTCGTGGTATTTGCCATAGACAAGTTCCGGTCATATTTGGTGGGATCAAAAGTGATTGTATACACGGATCATGCAGCGATAAGGTACTTATTGGCCAAGAAGGATGCCAAGCCAAGATTGATAAGATGGATCCTTCTTCTACAAGAATTTGATTTGGAGATCCGTGATAAAAAGGGGACGGAGAATTTAGTTGCGGATTATTTATCCTGTCTTCCAAAAAATTTAGAAATTCCCGATAAAGATGAACTTCCTATTGATGATTCATTTCCGGATGACCATCTTCTTGCTATAAGCAATGTCAAAACCCCTTGGTTTGCGGACATTGTAAATTATCTAGCCTGTAAGATTCTTCCTCCAGAAATAAGTTATCAACAAAAGAAGAAATTCTTATCAGAAATTAAATATTATTTTTGGGAAGGTCCGCTCCTCAACAAGCATTGCGCAGATGGAATCATTAGGCGGTGTGTACCTAATGAAGAGATTAATGACATTCTTCATCATTGTCATTCCTCTCCTTATGGCGGTCATGCAAGCACAGCCAAAACCGCCGCCAAGGTTCTTCAATCAGGTTTTTATTGGCCCACACTCTTCAAAGATTCTCGGAATTTTGTTATTTCTTGTGATCGTTGCCAAAGAACCGACAACATTTCAAGAAGAAATGAAATGCCTCTTAATAATATTTTAGAGGTTGAGATCTTCGATGTTTGGGGCATTGATTTCATGGGGCCTTTTCCAACGTCTTTCAACAACAATTATATTTTAGTGGCGGTGGATTATGTCTCAAAATGGGTGGAAGCCGTAGCATCTCCAACAAACGACTCAAAAGTCGTCATGAAGCTCTTCAAAGACATAATTTTTCCAAGGTTCGGGGTTCCAAAAGTTGTTATAAGCGATGGTGGTTCGCATTTTTCACACTGCCAATTTGAGGCTTTACTAAAAAGGTATGGAGTCCATCATAAA